>JBBMHQ010075099.1:0-12402 GCA_037834295.1 Postelsia palmaeformis
CTGTAAACTCGATAGATCAACCGGTGCGCAGCGCTCGGGGGGGGAAGGGGGGTCGGGTGGACGAAGGAGGGGGGTGGAGACTGGCACTGCTCATCAAAACAGCAGCGACAAACAGTTCAGAAGTACAATCGCCAACTAGCGCGAAGGCAATGCCGTAGACATACGTGCATTACAGCCCGCACGCGCTCCACGCGTAGCAAACACGTTTCGCCATACAGTGGGCCGTCCGTAAAACTTACTTCTGAGCTGTGAGGACTAACCTATGACAATGTTTCAGTGCGGCGGAAACCCGACAGCACCTCCTCCTACCTGCCGTTTCCACAGGACCTTGTCCACCATCGCCCAGCACGTCTTGAACACCACTAAACTAGGGTTCGTTGTCTCCTTGACCCCCTCACGGGCATCCGCGATGTCTTTGCTGATCCCATCATCGTAGACCATCATCGAACTTGATCGCCGTTTACCAGGCGTTCTAGAGCCAACTCTCCCCCAACCGACCCCGTGTGCACCGTCTGGCGCGGACATATTGGCTCCAGTGTTGGACTGCGCGGGTTGAGCTCGATGTAAAAGGCCTCCGGCTTCAAGGTCGCCCTCTATATCCTCGTCTCCCCCCCCCCCCTCGGGAATGCCATAAAAACGGCCGATAGCTGGCGAACCGCTAGCGCGAGTATAGTCCGGCGTCGAATGGCGTGTGATGGCTTGGGTGGACAATTTCTTCGCCGCTGTCGTTCGGCGTTGGCGCCTGATAGCAACCGTTTGTTCGGTCTGAGTGGTTGTGACTGTGCCACAAGCCGTCGCGTGCATGAGGAAGTTCATCCCATTTACGTCCACGCCTTCGACAAGGTCTCTTACCTGGAGAGGGGTGAGCATTCGGGTAGTGGGTTGGATGCCGTTGTTCCAGCGGAGAGGAGATTTAGTGGGATCGAGCGCGGCTGTGATCTACTGAACTGGATCGCTATGAACCGATGTCATCGCAGTCACGCGGTCTGAGAGTGACGAACGAGTGCGTAGCAGATTAGTGTCTGAGGACTTATCATGAGAGAGTGGCTTATCACGAAGGAGGAGCTCCACACCCCATTAAAAAAACCGACGTTGACAAAAAAGGGTAAGCTAAGCTTAGCAGACCGTCGGATGGGATTGCAAGCAACAAAAAATGTGCATACATACCGGACATATTTTTCTTCTCAGTGGAAAATGCGTGGGCTCTCAGAGCGTGCAAGGGAACACGCTCCGCAGAACGTCAGAAGGGTGGTACAGTCGAGTGCTCTGTGACACTCTCGGCTGATTAAGAAACGACCAACCTCGGAAGTAATTTCCATGAGTTTCGTTTTGGGTGCAATTGTAAAAGCACCCGCTCCGCCTTTCCATCGGTATCGATCCGCACTTGGAGACTACGCTGGTTCAGCCCACGAACTCCGCCAGCATATCAAAAGTTTCAACATGGTGTAATTACCGAAACACGACAATGCTCGACCTGGTAGCTAAGCTACTCCTTCCCAAAGGAAAGTACGTATTTTTTGTTTTGTTTTGGAGTCAAGGTTTTCCGACAAATTACGGTGTGCAGCAGGGCACCCTCTTCTTTTCAAAACAGCCCACAGGGTGAAATTCAAGTAGTCATTTGGAACGCGCGACAGTCGACGACAAGCCAATATATATTTTCAGCGAAAGGTTCGATCATTGCGTAGCGACCGCGAGAGAATTGTTCTGCGAAGGAGCTGCGTCACAACCACTTGTGCGAGCGTCCGTAGGCGCAGTGTTTGGATAGTTTTTCTTGCTTATCGACTGTGCACAGCACGACGCAGCAGGTCACGCAATGCCGCATACGTATGCGGTGGCCAAGCGGATACCGGTCCGGCCAACCCCGTGCTAGGAGGGTGGCAGTATGCACCCGTTGCGCTACATGCATTCTGGATAATTATTTTCGGCTATGTTTCCCGTCTCACCTGCTGTTGAGACCAAGACCTTTGTATACCTTTTATGTGACTGGTTCTACTGGTCCTACTACCTGCTGGTCGAATTTGGTTCCGGCGCATCTTCCTCTAGGACCTCTCGATAACAATGACCGTGTCTGGACAACAAAAGATGCCTCGTAGTACCCCAGACAGCACGCCCCCGTGTATCATGCTCCAGACAGGGTTTTGTCTTGTCAACATCGAGAGTGGAAACGCCGAGTGACGCATCTACATGGAAATACATCGTTGAGGTCTATGCAACGGCCACCCTTTTGGCCGCATCCACTCCCTCATGATATCGACACAACTTTGCTCGGATATTACTCTCAGGGGGGTGTATTAGCTTGCGTGGTCTACGGATATAGCCAGCAGTGCTTCTTCACAATGCCTTGGATTATGCAATGTAAAGGTGCGACACCTGGGCTGATGAGGACGCTACGGGAGAGTTGGCGGATGGTGGGAGGGGGGTGGGATGTATCGCATGGGTACCTTGGAGGGGTTGAGGTGTGTCCTGCATCTGCTTATCACAGCTGTCATGCCCAACTGGTTGCCGCACCGTGCGGCGTGCATGAGAATGTTCCAGCCGTTCCCCGACGTTGTCTGCAGCTGCTCCTCAACCTATGAGGGTGGACGGAGAACAAGGGCGGGAGAAAGGGGTTCCTGAAGGCAGGTGGTTTGTCCTCCTGTCGGTGCTATATGTGTGGTGTTTCAGCAGTGAGTATCAGGATGGCCCTGACGCGTATCGGCGAAAAAGTACATATCATTAGGGTTCAGCCCACCGTCTCGCTTTGAAGTGCGATGGGCTTCAAGTTCGGAGCGGATTTGTGCCTCGAACAGCCCGAACGCTCAAAGTGTTAATTCAGCGTGGTAAGAGTTTCTTCCACACTCATGGAAAGCCTTGTGAAAACCTGAACGTGTAGCCTGCTTCGTCTCACTGCACAGTACGATACCAGGGTACCACTGCTGCTTCAGCAGCGGCAGCACGCCCACGTACAATGCTCGTTCCTGTAGAACATCTTGTGTTACGCGACAATAGTGTATGCGACTTTTATCGGTGGAGGCTAGCTGCAATGACGTCGACGTATTTCCTCGGTCTCGTGTGTCGAGGGAGAGAAGGAGGAGGAGTAAAGCCGACCGAAACATAATATATGCGGCGCGGTGTAGAAGTAGGGGGGCGCGTGGTTTGGTGGTGGTCTACAGTAGTCAAGCACCTTATGCACCCCTGAGGCAGCCCCCTGAAACAACAGTCGGGGTAGGGGGACCCGTCGGCCCACGAGGGGGAAACGCACAATAGTTTACAACAGGCGGGCCTACTCCACGAGGGGGGCTGCGTGAGCAGCGACAGCAACAGCAGCAGCAGCAGCAGCAGCAGCAGCAGCAGCAGCAGCAGCAGCACCGAAATAACACAGCAGATGAACGTAGCAGCAGAAGCAGAGCAGCGGCCGCAGGGTAGAGGCCGTGGCAACAGCAGCACAGCAGCACAGCAGCACAGCAGCACAGCAGCACATGACGGTTTCTCGACATATTAGTTGGGGCAGAAGGGCACTGTGGGGCACAACAAGAAAAGACATAACCACACCCTTGAGGGTCAGCAAAAAAACATACCGAAGGCTGCTCTACTTCGTGAAGCAAGGTGCGTGAGCGCGCATAAAAAACAAGACGCCGTCGTCCTACCTCGTCGTAATCCACACACGTACTTCTTGTTTCGAAAGGCTTTTATCTTGACGGTTACACGAGAAAAAAAAACACCGATTTGACAACACAGCTGAAATTCCACGCTTCATGTTATACTGCTTGCTGCGTGTACGAAACCAAACCCCTATACACCCTCGCCCCGTACCGTTCCTCCCGAGGCGTAGGCTCATCCGATTCAACCGGAATCAAAGGTCTTTTCTTCTTTGTCTCACGGAGCCTGACCGCCCGGCGTGCAGCCGAAAAGGCTCGCAACGCTCCTTTAACGACTTTGTCCTAACTTAAAAATGTCACCATGCTTTGGAAAGCTCATGCATTCACACGTAAAATAGCTTGAGAAAAAATGACACCCGTTCGTGGAATGCCCAGCCCTCAACGCGCACACACCAACGGGGCACGAGACCAGCCACCCCAACCAATACTTTCCTCACTCTTGCTTCCACGAGCCGCCAAAAGCCGCGGGAGCTGCGGTCTCTACGGCGTCGACAAAAGGAGATGAGGCCCAATCTGGGTGCTGGCATCGAAAACAAAATGTTGACCGTTACCAGCGAACAAAGGTGTCGGTTGGCGGGACATGTGCCCTCTTGACGAACAGCTGTCATGGACACCTTAACTAAAAAACAACAAGGTATCATACTTTAAAAGCGCGTTTGATGGGCCGAAGGTGGGCCTGACGTGGTAAAGGTAGGCCGTCATCTAAACTCTCTGGCCACGAAACTATCTTAAATCACGTACTGGTAGCTTGCGAAATTGAATATCGATGACTCAACCAACTCGTGGAACTCATTATGGACCATTCAATTCGTTCAACTCCCAGCTAATATAGTCGAAATGTTTCAGTAACTAACGATCACAGCACATCCAGCCAGTCAGCAGCCAGGACACGACGCGAGTACGCCCGACGCAACCCCTGACACAGTCGGCGTTGGGGATCACGATGAGGGATTTTCGGGCCGAGAGCTTAACCCCATCGCGCGCTAGCAAGAAAACTGCAAACAAGAAACGCTGTCTAAAAGCTGATGAGCGCTGAGAGCACAGCCGCCAACTATATCGAACTCGTATCCATACGTACACAGCATCATATTCCTTTGGTTTAAGTAAGGCCCCTTGATTGAGAACCCCCCGATTGTCGGGAGCATTTCACACCTTGGACATATCGCCGACTCCCGCTTGATCGTACTCTTCCAAGAGAGATATATGCCTCGTCATCTCTGCGTATTATCTACAGCTCGTGTCGGCGGGCGGGACCCGTACAGTCTGCATGATGTGGCACATGTTTCTTGAGTTGAATCGTACACAGCTTTCTCAACGGCACGTGGTGGACTAACTAAGCGGTTTGTGCTATGACCTGCCCGAGCTTGGAAGCGTTCGGCCGTACAGCATGTGGAGCCCTACGCTGTAGTAGCACGTGTCTACAGCAAGACCAAGAGTGGTCGGGATCACCCCTCCCGCCCCTGCCCATTGTTAGCGTAAATCAATCCTTGTGCTGGAGGCCTTGAACCACGTAGAGCATCGTTAGGCCTGCCGAAGCGAGAGCCTTGTCTACACGTTGAGGGGTTTAGTACAAAATGTTATATCTCCATACAAAGTGCTTTGGCGCCCGCATTGTGCAAGGGTGCGAGAGGGTCCTGGTCATCTGGGATGGGTACCCATTTTTTAACGGCAGGCAGATCTATTAGTAGCTAGCGCGGTCGACCCTGCACATTACACACGAGCAGTGCCCCTTTAATGGCGTCGCCTTAACAAATTTACTCCTGACACGAGGAGTTCAATATGTAACCCCAAACGTTAAAATGAATCGACGATGTTGGTTGTGTAACTCGGTCAACATGCACAAGTGTATGCATTGCTGGTCTTAAACCGAAATATACTATTGCGATAATTTATGTCCATACTTAAACTGGTACAACCGTAGGTAGTTGCTCACTTGAGAAGCTTGAACGGTCTTAAAACGTTGAACACACGCGTGCACCTCCTGACCGTTAGATATGTATCAGGCGTGTGCTTTATATATACCTGGTATAATGTATTGTGGTTTCGGTGGCGAAGCATGAAACCGACGGAAGTGTGGTCGCGCAACCCTAGTTATAAACCAAATAAAATACATATAGTGAGAGTGTACATGTTAAAACTGATGCATTCAAGGAGCTCAGCCGGTCGACACATATGGAATCTAAACGTGCATCACCCTGACCCGTGGGATAAGTGTCAGGCGTGGATTTTACATAAGCTGCTTGCAGCTTCGTGGCGAAGCACAGCGTGCAACAAACAATTTCCATGGCAGTGTATATTGCGAAGTAGAAGACTGCAGCCGGCTTTAAAATAATCGGACTGGCCTATTCCGCGAGCAGCCCTGAACCTGCGGAATATAGGGCCTTGGCGTACCCCCCCCCCCTCCCCTGTACCGTAGTCTTTGTGCGGAATGGTCCGGGAACTTTCCACCCGTTGAACAGACCAAGATCTAGATCACCTAGACCGTACCCTGCCGGTATGGGATATTTGAGCAGGATGCCATATGTTGTGCAGGATCTGCACGTATCAAGCCCACACCCGGAACGCTGTCTTAGACCGCGCCCAAGACACGGCTCCCACGCGGCAACATGAGCTAGATAATACTCGGAGTATCTGGTATGCACCAGGAAAGAAAGGGTGTTCTCCGAAATATCTAGATAGGATGAAGGAGGCATTGGTGATCTATCTGCCCTATTACGGGGGACCATAGTTAGTAGAACCTAGGGTCTACACTAAAGCCTATACATTTACCTTTTTTTAGTTACAATATTTGGTTCTATTAACTATGTTCCCCCGTAATAGTCGTGGAGTGCGCAGTGTCTTTTTCGTCGCGCCTTGGTAGGGTTCGCATTGTGCTCCTGACCGACGTCTCCGTCCAAGCTCTGCGCGTGGCCGAGTATGTCATCTATGGATGATGCCTCTCAGCACAGGACCAACCCACGTGGAAAGCATACCCTCTTACTCACCTCCTCCTGGGAGAGTGACCCCTCTATGGCCTGCACGAGGGCGATGAACGTCGCGCTTTTACCCGCTCTGGCAGCATGCAGAAGCACCGTGTTCCCGCTGTAGTCGCTGTCGATCAGCCGCTCATGGGCCTGACGCGTTTCGCGGAACAACAACGGTATTGCAATTCACGGAGCGGGCAATCATATCCATTGCCATTTTTCCGGTTGGGCGGGAGTCTTCTATGCCCGCGGAACTACTGGCGTCGTCCCCTAAACTTGTTGGCTTCCGTTTTTGCGTATCAACATGGTTGTTGGCCACTAATGCTCCACTTCCGCTACACAAGGAGGCATATGTGCGCTGTAGGAACCTTACCGTGTACTGGTTCGCCGCTCATGGTTCAGACTGAGCCAGCAGACGGTCAGCCGCGCAATAAATTGGAGCGATGAATAGGGGCGAGAGATGCCACACGCCATCGGGTAATGGGTCCACGCTAGTGACAATGCTGTGGTACCTGAACTTGTCAAAAAATGTTAGTCTAGCAGCAGGACAATACGTCGCCAACGTTTCACCTCGCCACACAAGTAGAGACACATGCACGCCCTATAGTAAGACGCGTGCTACCATACAGGCAGCACATGTTCGCTGAAGAGTATTCCCCATGACAGGGATCCTCGACTCAAAATAATCGGAGCCCCATTCTTGCCTTGCATAATTACATATTAGTATATCTGGCCCATGGACTTATTCATCCTGCGGCACTTGAATTATTTTCCCTCGAAGTAGTTTTTAGGTGAATCACTGAAGATGACTGTGTCAGAACTTATCAAGCGCGGAGTCTCGAGAATAAAACGGTACACCTCCACTGCTGTGGCATGCATTGATTGTCGCCATCGACTTACTGTTTTACTCTCAGCGGATGGGCGGCCACGCGGTGGATGGTGGTGGCGTGACACGTATGTTCTCGAGCCGTCGTAGCGGGAAGTTACTTCAAGGTGCCCGCTTTACCGCCTTTGGGAGCCACTTCGTCGAGTGGCTACCGCTCACCAAAACATTGGCACGGCATATGTTCCTCTGCTTTCTTGAGTTTCGGTATTTTTCACAATTTATGTACCACCCTTTGGGTTGTTTCGGTTGTTTCGCTATGCCTGCGGATGTGTTTCAAGTCCAATTTTGAGTGAGGGACATAGCCACTACGCTAACTCGCTGACTAGTTGCGGTGCGATCAATGATGGAATCGCCACACGAGTAATCTCTAGGCAAAACGGGCCGCCAGCTGCCGATCTTCCGTCCATCCCCTTCACAAGTTGACGGCATTTAGCGGCGATTGGGGGGGGGCACAAACACAGAACAACTCGCGGATAGCCTCGGGTGGCGCTTCTGATCGCTGTCCGAACAGCCACACAAGACGTGTTTTTCAGTGTCGAGGCATGCCCGTCTCCTCTTTTCACAGCATGTGGCACCCCTGATGGCGTCGAACGCGGCACGTTTTCGTTGTAAAATATATGAAGTTTCAACCGGTACATGTAGCAATCGTGTGCGCGAGGTCTCTTATTAACGTATACGAGGCAGATTGTACCATGCCGTGAATGCTGCCCCCACGCCCTGCGAGCGCTTTGAACATACTCACAAGTTTTTTTTTTTCTGAGCGTAGGGTACGTTACCGACGGTTTCGTTACATCGAATAATCGGATTCCGATATATATATGTCTCAATTTACTTCGCCCCTTTCACACGCCCCGGGTTCTCTACGGCGATGATACCGAATAAAGATGTTCGACTCATGAACGTCAATATGGGCAATAACTTGAAGACCTATGGGGTATACATACGAATATCTCAGGGGCCTCTATATATAGACGTCCGGAGTGGTATGTAAATTGTCTATTTTCATGCACATTTTTTTATTTCGATGATCTTGCGTCAAAACTCGGTCGATGCTCGATTTCCATCTAGGGTGTTCAGAACGCAAGGTCAAAATTTATTGCCGGCGTTCGTTCGTTGCCACCCTGGGTGATGAAAAATAGAAGCAAACGTTCCGATATGTCATTTGCCACCCGCGGTGATTCCTCATGCAGGTAAACGGTGGGAGGGGCATAATGCTTGCCTCTGCCGCGCTGACCCGACCCAGAACGGCCCTGACGATTGGCACCATACCCCCCTGGGCCGCTATCATAACGAGCGTCATGCCCGAGCTGTCCTTCATCGTGAGCTGCTGTGTTTCGAGCTCCGCCGTGGAGATTCCGCGTCCCTGCGATATCATATAAAAAAGGAAGAAGCAAACGCAGGAATATATGTGGCAGCACCGGAGTAACGTAAAATAAAAAACAAGAACCAACACCACCAACAGGTTCATACATGCAACCGCAGCAGCGTCAATTTTACTCGGTTTGCCACCTGGTAGGCCCTTACCCGGCTGAACCGACGTTGACAAAACACGTTGTAGGCGTGAACCCAAAAAACAGCTCGGCGGGAAACAATATTTCGTGTGACTTTCTCGATGAAACATAACTATATTGCCCTTTTAAGATATACAGTCCCGCTAAAAGGGCACAGACCTCTAAATTTCCGAGTTTGTTTGTCCCCTCAATGAAGTTGCAGTCCTACTACGCTCAAATTTAGCCTTTTTTTTTATGACCGAATTTTTCCAACGAGGGTTTCGCGGGCGTCGTCGGGAGGAAAGATGGTGTTCGTTTGCCGTGCTATTACGGGACACCATAGTTAATAAAACAAAATATTATTACTAAAAATAGGTAAATATATAGGCTTTTGTGTGGACCCCAGGTCCTACTAACTATGGCCCTCCGTAATAAAATGTTTCAGCTTGATCACACAGCAGTGTGCTATTCGTTGCGCATTCGCAGCAAAAGTCGCGGCATCCGGTCCTTTTGCCGGGTATACCAGGGGTGTTCGTTCACGACTCGGTAGATGCAAGTCGATCATTCGCGACTTGAGCTATTGTGCGTGCTGCCGTGAAGTACTTGATTGGGTCTTCTTAGTGACACGGTATCTGCCGTACGTTTTTTTTTGTATTTATCGCCAACAAAAGGGGGTAGGGGTAGACGAAACTGCAGTGATTCGCATCATACTAAAGCTAAATGTACGAATGGTGCTACGGTCGGGTAGGCAACACCATTTTCACTGCCGGCCGCGCTCAGGCTGCTCCACCGAGTGGCTTTGTGCATCACTCACATTTTGACCATAACGTCGTTGGTTGCCGCAGAAAAATGGACGCTTTTTCGGAGTTGCATATCGCAAAACGAAAGGAAGGGCGTTGAACCCCAAGGCTGCAAAAAAATGCCGAGTAGTTATTGCTATGGTAGTCACTATTCTGAGTGGCTTTTAGTCGATAAAAACATATGGCCTGAAACTAACACCTGTTACGCGTAGCAGGATCCGTGGTAAAATATATTTGAGACGACCTTGTATTCGCCCACACTCTGGTTATCTTTTCTTTGCGCCGTAATATACGTAAACTTGGCTCCGTGTGGCAGATCGTATCACTCCAACGGCGGAATCGACGATTCTACAGTCGGCAGCATCGGAATGCACGATCAAGGGGGAGGGAAGTGGAACCAACACATAAACTGATACCCGGTTTCTGTTTTTTTGCACCTTTTCTGGGCAAGCAGGGCCTAGGTTGGGCTGGTTTCGGCCACCTCAGAACTAGTGTTTGCAACCTTCAGCCTATGCGCGTCTACTCGACAGCACACTCCCGAGGCATCCTCGGTCCTGTTAAGGTGTTGCAGCCGTCCGTTCACTCGGTATGATGCACGAACATAAACAAAAATGAATATCAAAACCAACCAAGGCCAACAAAAAACGATTTTCTACGATAGAAAGAGGTAGCACATTTCCTATAAACAAATTCCTGGATGACGGTGTACCTCAACCTAAAATCGTCGGAATTCCAATCTTGCTTCGAAGAAACGACGTTTCAGTATACTTGGGCCATGGGATTATTCATGGGGATGCAATCTTATTCTTCCTCGTCGTAGCTTACGCGTGAGATATAGAGCTTCTCAGGTGGTTAGCCTCGGAAAAAGTAGAGTACACGTCTATATTATAACGCCTCAAAACAACGAACCAAACCCCCGAGGGGTCAGACACTATCGAGGCCTGTATTTACCCAACCTAGTGTACTCATGAGACAGGCAACGAAGAGGGGTGGGGGTGACTGAAGCATTACTGAAGCTAGATAATATATATATATATGTTTGGCAATCGAAAGAGACAATATATATACCAGGTATCGCACAAAACTAGTGCACCTTGTACCTGCTGCATACGTGGGCACCCCGCCCTATCCCACACCCGGTGTCAATTCGCACACCTTACCGCTAATTTTTTGATGGCACGATCGACGGCGTGCATGACCGCTGTGAATAAAGAAAAGTCTCCCGAAGCCGCCGCAGCCATCAGGGGCGTCCTGAGGAAGTGCTCATTTTTCAAGGTCTGGCGAAGCAAGCTCTCAGGGCAGTTGTGGAGCCCCTCGGCCACCTTTTCCCGAATCTGAGCACAAACATCACAACACGGTACACACAACAAACTGAGATCAGTCAAAACATCTGTCAAGACACGACTTAGTTACCCTGTTACCTACGAATTCAGATCGATGATCTTCAATGCCCACCTCGATCCATTGAAAATAGTGGCTGAGTGATATTTTCTCAAAGAGCGTGCCTGGAAGTCGCTTCCGTACCTATCGTGCCTGTATTTCGCCAAGCGACGAGAGGCGGGTCAAAATGGCTTTAAATGCGCTTGAAATCACCGACGTTGAGCGGGAACTCCCAAAATCCGGGGATCAGATATTGTAGGGAACAGCAAGACATGACAACGTCGGCTGCTTTCCTGCCCCTCCTTTGCAGGCAGGGCTAAAAAAACACTTGGATTTGTTTCTGAAAGAGCGTACCTGGACGCCCTTCATGTCCTTATTCTGCCCCTCTTTCAAAAGTCATTGATACTCGCGCTGCTTGGAATGATGCAATGGTGAATACCTACTGTAGTCAAGCGTATTGACCTCTTATTTGTAGCACTCAGGAGGCGTATCTTACATGAAAATCAGGGGTTCCAGCGAGGCACTCAGTCTCCTCTCAGTCTTACATCGCGTTTAAGGAAATAAAACTGCCTTTATTCTACGTCTACGCAAAAAACACACGTAAGTGACAGAGAGTACCTGCTCAAACAACAAACCTGGCGAGGGATACTCCATGGCCGAACCTGATATTACTACACATGACCGTCGTTGGAGATACTTTCTAGTATTTGCTTCCTACGCGTTGTTCTCTCGTCTTTTGACCATTTGTGTTCCGGTGGGTGATGTCTGTGCTTGTTGTTCCCACCACGCCCGATGAAGACTCGCGAGGTGGGAGGGTCTGTTCCTCCTCGCGATGGTCGAGAATTTGCGGCCTCAGAGCCCCTACGCGTCGTCACCGTTCACGACAAGCCGATAAGGGTACATTGCTTCATATTACCGACCACAATCGAGGGCAATAAACTCGGCTATATCTTCAAGACGACGTTCAAGCCGCGACCAGAAGGTGGGCCTTTACCCTTCGGTCATAGTCCTCTGCCTCTTCCGCTTTTCAGATAACGTACACGATACCGTGCATCCCACCCCCGTTGCGTGCGCTGCGAATCCGAAACAACACCCCTAGCAGCCAGGTTATCATCGACGCGTCCTTGCGGAGGTCAGAAATTACCGAAGCTCTGCAGGGTAGTGTCCCCTGCATGTCCGATCACCTCAAAGGGCTCTTGTCGTCGGAGACGGCGACATCGGTAGACCCCAGCGCCCGCAATCTCT
>JBBMHQ010075110.1:0-12396 GCA_037834295.1 Postelsia palmaeformis
ACGACGAAGTTAACTGCCTCGCATTTGCTAGCCAGCTCAAAGCGCATAGACATTAGCCGCTCGTCAACGAACTGATGCGTGGACACAGACTTACTGCACAACAATTCCTTGACAGCTAGACCTACTCTGTACAACCCTTGCCTGGTAGCTGTTTTTTCCTGGCCTGAACAGAAAACGCGATACCATGCCGCACGGAATGTCGTGCTGCCGGATCTTCGAGTTTCCTGCAGGCCAATGAAGTCACAGCCGAGTTGCCGTCCCTTTGCCAGTACACGCTCGTCGTGTCCGTACCCGTTCTTCATCTTTACATCGAGGGTGCGCACATTGTAGGTCGCTTACCGTCACAAGTGCCTCCTTCTGTCTCTTACGAGCCTCACGTGCTGCTTTCTTTGCCAGCCGAAGTGAGGCTTGTCCCCTTCTCTTTTTTTTCTCTCTTGTTTATTTTTCTCCTCTACGGCGAAAGTGGCTCTCCGTTTCCTGGCCCGGTACGCGCCTTGGTTTCCGTTGGCTGGGTTCAGCCGTCCCGTCCTCCCTGTCGTGCATGCATATCCACGCTCTGGCCAGCCTCTCTACTCCACCGGCTGTCCACGCAGCGCTCTCTGCTGTGGTGATGTACCCGTCCTGCCTGAGGGATGAACTCCTTTGCGTCGGGATTGAAAATATAAACTATCGCCACCACCCCATGCGGTCCTCCAAGCGAGCAGGCCACCGGCCGGACCTCGCAAGGTTCCCTCTCTACCTAGTCCGAAGCTCGATGTTCGTATGACTGTCGCTAGACCGCTGCAGATCCTGGTGGACTTCCTCGGCCCACCCCAAGGACGGGGCAGGTAGAAGGAATAACGCCTTCTGGTATGGAGGGAAGAAACATACGCACATTTGTAAGTTTCCTCTGTCCCACAGTCTGTGACTACATATCGGTATCTCTCTAGGATAAGGAATCGGGACGTACACTGGGTGTACTGTTGAAGATAGGTAGAAACAATGATTTAATGTGAAGACAACAACACTGATATGATTGGCTCACCTGGGTTTCACTGTCGATCAGCGCGAACAAGTTGAGGGCAGTCGCAAGTACCCTGCCTAGCAGGTTTTTAGCGACGGCATGACTGCCAGGCATCTCCATACTTTTGAAAAAAAACTACAGTAGAGGCCGTCGCCAATGCAAGCGTGATGTTGCAAAGTTTTGTTTCTAAACTATTAACCGGCGCAATCAGCTGAAGGCAGTCTCGTACCGCCGCTGCGGGAAACGCGAGGGTTAGTTATTATTTTTTTTTCGCTTGCTTCTTCGCGTTCGTGCACGCGGTGTTTTTTTGTCTTTTTTTGCGTTATCAATTGTCAAGGCACTGATAACAGTTGAGTTCATGCGACTATATACCCTTCCATCTCCACATACAATCATGTCCGGCAAGTTAGATGGGTGCAGGTAAAGCCCTGCTAATGGCGGCTGAGTACGAGGTTTAGGGGGCGAGAGGTTGCCCGCGTCGTCCTATATATATACTCTGATTCCAAACCTGAGGATTTGTTTTTTTTTAGCAATCGGAAAGGGATCGATTCTTTTTCGTCGTTTGTCCGGGCTGCTGTGCGACCAGACGCCTGACCGGCGCTTGCCACGTGTCACCGGCCGTCGCGTAATAACTGTGACCCTGCGATGGATCGGAGCCTCCCTAAAACTTGCGGCGTGTTTAGATTGTTCGATGCAGTTGCCGATTTTGTCAATCAATTTCTACCGAGTACTCGGAATCCAACAGTTTTGGGGCAATATGGTGCTTCCATTAGCATCGGCCTGAGGTTGAGAATGTCCTCGAGACTCGTGTTCGTAAGGTGCGTGGGATATACTGTGATATTTGGATACTTGGATACTGTGTGCTAAAGGGGGTGTATTTGGTATACTTCGTATGGATATTAATGGTGTCAGTTACGCGACGTACTTATCGCGACGTAGTTATCGCTTAGGGTTAGTATATATCTCATGACAATAAAGACCTATACCCTGGTTGTATATGTATGTGCATGTTTTAGCCGTCACTCATCTCCCGAATGTTGTTGCATTCGAGTCGCTGTCAATGCAGCCTCAAAAATAGACCCCGGAGGACCTCTTTTCAGGCGACGTCCCCCCCTTCCCCCGCCTCAATCCTCAACTCCAGCAATGCCTTTTCCCTAGGAGCCGTCGCCCCTCGCCCTCGTCGAGCCCCTTCCCCCCTCTCCACTCTCTTTCAGGAAGGAGGTTCTCCTCACGAGTGGTTCTCACTAGGATGCAGCTCACCCTTTATGCGATTCACACAACACTTCACGGCGCTTAGCGCTTGACGCAAGCAAATGCAATGTCTGCCTGGTCGGTAAAAACCCGAAGTGCTTCGTCCTGGCATTGGCGGGATCTGTAGGTTCATGGTCATTTGGCTGCGGCCATGCAGGAGGTCCAAAACACCCCTCCCTCTCCCCCCCCCCCCCCCCCCGCACACCTCCATCCCGTCTCACGTGTTCCCCGCTCCCCCCTCCCCACCCTCCTACGCGCTGCTCAATAACCTGTTGTAACGTATTGAGCGCAGGAGGGCACCTACCCAGACCACGACCCGCACATCCCGTCCAGATGGTGGTGCTAGCAGTAGCGGGACGGCGTCGGTGGCCGCTGCGTCAACCTCGAGGGCTCCGGCGTCTTCTTCGCTCAAGTCGAGGGCCGCTCCTGCGAGGTATGTAACGTTTAGTTCCTGAACAAGAGCGTACTCTTACCAAGATACGGTGCGTGACGATAGCTAGGACTCTCTTGTTTTGCCTAGGGGTCGCGGCTTGCTGTGGTGTCGACGTTGAGTGTAGGCTTCTTGAAGGTCCATCGGGTATTGTTTAGGATTCAGACTCGCGGTTTTTGCTCGGCACGAACTGCCTAGCTGTAAGTTTTTGAGGAAAGGAAATTCGAAGTTCAACCTGGAATTTCTTCAAAAAGTATCTACTGTACTCTACCTGTCGCTTGTAGCCCGCGAGACATGTCGCTAGCGTCGAGGATAACCCCTGCGAGGTTTATTCAGGGCATGAAAAAGTATCCCGAGCGTTTTATAAATATGGTATATCAGTCGCTAAGAACTCGCGTACCAGGGCGATTGGGACAGTTTTCGATTTTCGTGCGTTGGCGGTGGCTCCACCTCTTTCTTCTCATCTAATTTATTCGGCCGAAAGTTCCTCTAGATAGTCGAGCCTTATCCGCTTCAGTCGTTCTCGGAAGAGGTGCCTATTTTCTGGCGCCCTCGATTTTGGAAACTTGCATTCGCTCGCTCCAGCTCGCTCCAGCAGCGCATGCGGTTTCACGTCTCGTTGTAGAACTTGACAGAGAGACCTGGTGGCCTCGCGAGCACTCACTCTTCCGACGCGTCCAAAGCGACCCTGAAGTCTGTTTGTACATGGCATTGTGTAGATATACGGAGGGATTTCCGAGTCGGAGATGGGACTATATCGTCCCCGGGTGCTGATTGCTATTTGTTCTCGGCCGCTCACGCCAATCACTCCTACGTATGCACCAGGCACAAGTATGTGTGGACTACGAGTGCACGCCGGGAGATCGATCGCAGATGCTTGTATGTACCGTGACGATGTGGCGACGTCGACGCGCCCGCGCAAGGCAATTCGTCTGAACTGCGATAGCTGTCTTTTGTTAGTGTTCACGACTTGGCCCCCCTCTTTTTCAAAACGGTTGACATCAAAAGCTCCCTTATGGATGCGTCTTTATTCTGACTACAAATAGTCCATGCGGTCGGGGTCTGTACGAAGGGTTGGGTTGTTAGTTTTGGCGTTCAAAGCCAAGTATAGGAAACAAGCATAGCGACAGCCGCCGGCGTATAGCCAATCAACTGAAGGTTCAGTTTTTTTCCGCCGATAGGCCGCAACAAAAAAGCCTCCAGATGTTTCTCAGTAAACATCCGCTGTTTGCAAGCAAACACGAGAACAACATATGTCCAATAGCACATACATTAGTACGAGTTACCTCGTAGGCGTTTTCGCCACTAGAAATATTTACAACGGCAGATGGCTCACTTTTGCCCTCCCATATATATATATATATATATATATATTTGGTTGGCGTCGGTTGGCAACGACGCTGTAGAAGGCGCCTCTCACTATTATATTAATAGATGAGCTAGACAGCCAGGGTACCGTTTTTTTATTTTGTTTTCGGCGGTTACCACAGCTGGCGGTAAAGTTAGATTATTTTTGTACGGGGAGAAGCTTTACTCCGCACAAGGAGGATGATCGTATCACGTAGTGAGCATCTAAACCTGGCCACACCATAAGTTTAACTATTTCATCGATGCTGTCATCAATATGCAAGAAAATCCGCCTCTAAAGCGGTTCTTAGTTCTTAGTAGGATGCAGCTCACCCTTCATGCGACTCGCTCAACAGCTCACGACGCTTGGCGCTTCGTGCAAGCAATGGCTGCCTGGTTGGTGAAAATCCGACGTGCTCCGTCCCGGCATTGTAGGGATGCGAGGGTCTATGGTCATACGACTACGGCCATGCATGATAATGAGTACATGGGCTATGGACGATGCCACGTGCTCCAGCAGTATATACTGTAGCAGCTTTATGTTTGCAGCCTTTTTTGGCAAGCGGCTTCAAGGTGTGTGTATACGTCTTATACCCTCTTGTCTCTTGTTTCGGGGGTATATTATGTTGGCACGTGCTTGTTGTCGCGCGAGCAGTCTCTATCCAGCTTCGAGGCCTGTTTGGGTTAGGGTGTTTCGTGGATTGAGCTTTTATTGGCGCTTGGCATGTGCGGGATGCCTCTTCGTTGTGCTTGATCCTCTCACATCGGTTGTATGTATTTCAGCTCCTACCTCCCCCGCGTGTGCCTTCTGACAAGGAGGGACGAGTGGTTCCTCTTTCGAAGAGACAAGAACGCCTCTTTACCGCACATGGGCACAGTACAACGGGGATGCCATACCACTAGATATTAGCCCGTTCACGGCCTGATTTGAATGGAAGCTAATAATGTAATGACGCATGTTTGGTGGCACACCGGCGTCGCTCTTGGGGCTTCGAAGGTTGTTCGATCGTTTCTCTATTTGTGTATCGGTTGTGTATCGGTTGTGTATCGATTGTGTATCGGTTGTGTATCGGTTGTGTATCGTTTGTGTATCGGTTGTGTATCGTTTGTGTATCGTTTGTGTATCGGCACTGACGGCGGCAAGAGTATCGCCACGCGAATATTCTATCCTACTGTATTACTGTAATACTTGAAAACCAAGCTCTTTTGGGTTTGTTTTGGCTCTGATTCGCAGGGCCACCGCAGAGCCGGACCCGCAGCTGCTGGTGAAGATCGACGAACTAACCCAGGCGAGAGACTAAAGCGCGACACGCTCTGACGAAATATTGATTAATAGTTGACAACTGGGTTTGAAAATATGTTGTGGACGACCCTTTTTTTTTTCAACGTTTGATTTGCAACGTTTTTGCATCAACTTTGGTTTTGACAGCTCTATTGTGACACCTCTGTTTTGACAGCCATGTTGTGACATCTCTGTTGTGACAGCGATGTTGTGACAGCTATGTCATGACAGCTATGTTGTGACAGCTTCTTGTTTGGACGGCTTTTTCTTCACTGCTGTTTTCTTTTCAATTGTTTCGATAGCTTTGACACGGCGGAGGGGGTCGGACCACACGGCTATCAGGCTGTCCTGGTTGGCTCTAGTGGGGAGGTAATGGAAGCCAGCTGACCAACCGACTCGACTATTAATAGTCTTTCATACTATTTTGACAGCAGTACACCCACGTCGAGGCACCGATGCAGTGGTCAAAAAGTAAGACGCACAACTCCCCAAGCTTCCGCACCCACGAAACTGTAGTGCATGGCCAACAAATGTAGCGACTACAGTATTAATGATCGGCACTTCTATAAATAGTGATCCAACTACTGCAGTAGGTAGTCGGCCGACCAACTTCACGTCAGCCAACTATATACCAAACGGGCGGCTACTAACTAGTCGGGGCAAGTATTTGGCGGTCGGCCAACTACCAACTGATCGACTCTTAGAGTCAGGCAACTATTCACTTGTCTGCACTTTCAGTCGGCCAACTATTTACCAGTCGGCACTCGCAATCACGCGCTTGCCGTTGCTATAATCGTCACTTTTATCGTCATTTTTTGCCTTCCAAGGCCTTCGGCCTAGGTTTACGGTAGTAGGGTTATTGCGACTCACTTGGTTGTGTTGGGTTTGCGACAGTTTATTTCCTCTAAAACATTTTAAAGAGCAACCCCAACCCACGGAAAAATAATTGCCGTGGGAAAAATAGATCAAATTAACCTTTTATACCTGTTAATAGTGTAAGTATTCTTGGGTTCGACTATTTAGCTCTGTGGGTTGGTTAGCAGCCAGACCAACTCTTGATTGGCTACGTATCGCCTTCGGATGTACCTGTTCAACCAGTCAGCTCATTTATGTCGGCTTCAACTAGTTTTTTAGCCCAACTAATTGTAATTGTTATATATATGATATGAGGATATGAGTGAGTATGATATGAGCATCATATGAGTATGAATGATATGACCGGCAAGCGCAGAAGTAATGCGCGTGACGAACGACCCCGTGTGTTTTTAACAGGTAGGCATACCTGGTGTCAATACATGGAATACACGAGGGTTAGGGTTAGGGTTCGGAACACACGACCACACGTCTAGACAGCTGCCAGGCTACTGGTACACTCACTTATGTATCACTTGTGCTACAGTATGGACAGGTACACAAGTCGGACAGGTGATCGCTTCCCGCTCGATCATCTAGATCTTTGAAGTAAGATGGATAATCTCTCCCCGATATTGTATGATCTGTGTGATCTAGCTCATGTCGCCGAGTGGGGACCCGTCCAAGTTGCATTCTCTCCATATATAGCACAGGTTAGATCTAACCCTAACCCTATAAGACAAATCCTTGACATCCTGTCACAACGGCAGGCGCGGAACTGCTAGGTGATCTATCTGTAGATGATGTATCTGTAGATAGATTGATCATGTCATGCCCAAGGGGTGGAAAAGTACCAGAGCGATAATCGGATTGGCAAGTGGAGACGAAGACTTCGAGGTCTTGGTTTTGGCGACCCAAGCCAGGAACGGGAGTGTTCAGTCTGTCTCACTGCTGGCTGCACTAGATACCGTGGCTTGAGCAGCATAGCCCGCAGTCGTTGCCCTCGATGTGGATGAATACGGCGATGGTCATGCGATACGCACCTATATCTAAAACTGGGTGAGGTATCGTACCCGAGGGTTACATCACATGCCCCAGGACGTGAGAGTCGCATTTGAAGCAGCCACGGCAGTTACCTAACCCCAACCCTAACCCTAACCCTAGTTGTGTTTTCAGCAAGCCGGACGCCCTGCTCCCTTACCCTTGCCCTAACTTAGGGTTACTTGCGTTTGCTTGTTTTCGCTATTTGCATTTGCTTGCATTTGCTGGCAAATGGCGGCGGTAGAGTAGGAGCGTTCGCTTTCGTTCGCTTGCGTTCGCTCGCGTTCGCTTGCGTTCGCTTGCGTTCGCTTGCGTTCGCTTGCGTTCGCTTGCGTTTACTTGCGTTTGCTGGTGTTTGCTTGTGTTTGCTGATGTTGGCTGGTGCTTGATGGTGTTTGATGGTGTTTGATTGTGTTTGATGGTGTTTGATGGCGTTTGTTGGCGGCGGTAGAGTAAGAGCGAGGTCTTCGATTGGGCTAATCATCAACACGATATAGGATTTGTCCACGTGTCGCACTATTTTTTTCTGATCATACATGGTACATGTCTTTTTTTGTCGGCGTGTTCCCTTGTTACCCTCGTTCCCTTCTTTCTCTTGTTCCCTTGTTCCCCTGTCTTTCCTTTTCCTTTGTTTCTTTTCTTTTTTTTTCTTTCAAACGGGGGACAGGAGCGGGACGAATCGGTGATCACGATGGCGGCGGTAGAGAAGGAGCGAGACTTCTACTTCGACAAGCTCAGGGACATCGAACTGCTCTTTCAGGTGAGAAAACATACACCAGGTATCCCCTACCGCCTGCGCACCCAATCATGCCTCTTATGCGATAAAAGTCGGGCATATGGAACTGTTCTCCCGTGTTAGAAGTTGTATCCCCTATCGCCTACAAAAATACGCCTCCTGCTTGATGACCTCAGGGATATCGAGCGCTTTTTTTGCAGGCGAGAACATGATCATGCGGACTGGCCCACTCAAAATATGGCAAGCTGCGTCAGTGATATATGCTGTAGGTAGGGGGGGTACCTGTAGAACAGGGGGGGGTAGTCTACACTAAACCAAGTATAAACTACCAGGTATACTTTTAGCGTTCTTCTGTTTCTGTGCGAAGCTCCCATCCGACTGGTTAGTTTCTGGTCTGTGGTCTTGTCGTGTTTCGCTGGCTCGACTCTTGTCTGGTGCGTGTCGTTACACGGTGTCATGATTGTGTGTCATGATTGTGTAGATGCATGCGCCGACGCCTTCCTAAACTAACTAGTTTATACCGCTCTGGGCGGCAATGAATATTAATGCAGGGGCATTCGGCACTTGATATGATGATGAGGCGTTCACTGACTGCACCACCACCGCGACCATCACCCTAACCCTCACCCCTACCACAAATAGCTACTGTTGGCGGCAGTTCCTCCAATGCTTGCCTCCGACCAAGACTGGGTTTGCGGTTTTGCTGTTACTAACTACAGGCAACCGAGCGCTGACAGGTACGCTAGAAACTTACTTTGCCACAACTAAACTGAGCTTCTATGTTATCGATTTTCGGGGGTCTCGACTGGGTTAAACCAGGGCGATATAAATAAGGTAGTGACATGCCTGATCGCGGTTCCAGCCCAGGTGTCGACACAGTCGACGATGCTTGTTGCCTCGCAGCTGCTTATCCGCCCCTCCCCCTTTTTTAGATAGGTTGGCTTGGCGTCGGTTGGCAACGACACTAAGCTGTGATCACTACTCGCGCTTGAGCTGGACAACTCATAAATAGGGGTAGGGGCAGGGGTAGGGTACCTTTTTCAATAAATCATCTCTGGCGGTCGGTCACAGTTGATTGTCGAGTGAATCTTTTTGTGCGAAGTAAACAACCTTTGCTCCGCACATGGGATTTATCGTATCACTTGGGGTTCATGGTAAGGTACCCACAAGGCAGTGACATAGTACTCTGTGGATGCTTGCTCCGGAAATTAAATCAACTTATTGTGTACCATTAATAGTGTACATGGCTTGATAAGTAGTCCGCGCGCCTATCAAGATCAACTCCGTGGGTTTAAGTACCACCGAGTGCATGCTCAGGGGCTTCTGCTTGCATACAATAAATTGATTAGCGGAAAGCGCGAGAGCGTGAGTTAGCTACATTCGGTGAAAATCGACGAGCAGTTGGGATGCTGACCGCTATACGCGACGAAAAAATAAAGGCACGTACCGGGGAGAAGGAGGGTAGACACCTGTCACCACGGCTTGTCCAGAAGGTCGTCGAGGGCAAAGCCTGCGACGAGTTCGGCTGGAAAGTGAAAGTGATGAAGCTGTCATCCATATGCAAGACTGCTTCACACTCGGTTCTTGGTAGGATGCACCTAACCCTTCATGCGACTCGCCGGACACCTTACGGCGCTTCGTGCTTGGCGCAAGCTATGTCTGCCTCGTCAGTGCTAACCCGACATGCTCCGTCCTGGCATTGTGCACTGTTCATTGTGCATTCTGCATTGTAGGTACCCTAACCCTAAGATAAATGCGAGAGTGCATCTTTGATATCAAGTGCATCTTTGCTCCCGAGTACATCTTTGCTATCGAGTACCGCCCCCCTCTCAGTCAATCCCCACCCGCGATCAAAAAAAAACGTATCAATTTTGGAGGCCCCCATCAGGAGTACCGGCTACTGTAAAAAAGAAGGAAGAAAGGAAGGAAGGAAGGTTGCTCCATCTAGAAAGGGGTGCGCGGTCACTGCTCAACTCACTCACTCACTCACTCACTCACTCACTGGAAAACAGTTCCCCTTCTCCTTCTAGTAAGTACTCAGTCCCACGTCGTCACTTCCCCATCCCCTCCCCCTGTTTTATTTTCGATTTTTGTTGACGTCGCGCGGTTGGCGCCTCTACTTCGTACCCGTAGAACCACGAGCAAGAGTCCGGCGAGAGCGAGCTCACCAAAAACGCCTTCAAGATTCTGTACGCGACGGACGAAGAGCACCAACAAGAGGGGCAGGAAGGGCTTGAGGGGCAGGACGGAGGCGAGGTGTTGGATGCCGAGCGAGTACAGGTCGGTTTTGTTTTCCGATTGTCTTTATTTCCCATCCAATCTATTTCTCGATCGACCTACTCGTCCAAGTCACGTCTCTTCCGTGATTCAGATCCGCAGCCACATAGCGGGTGCTCCTTCCCCGCACCCCCTAAGGTGCATTCCTTCATTTGTATGGTGGGTGTACGATACGATTGTGAATATGGTTGTGCTGTAGAGGGTAGAGGGTAGGGTACTTGTGCCGTACATACCCTGTCGTGGACCCGGCTACCCAACCTGTGTTTTGACATCATAGTCGGGAACATGCCCGGGAATCATAATCGGGTAGATAGCCGGGTATTATACTCTAATAGTTACCCAGGTATTGTACTCGGGTATATACCCTGGTATTGTACTCTGATAGATACCCGGGCATCATACTCGGGTAGACACCCAGGTATTGTACTCGGGTATATACCCTGGTATTGTACTCTGGTACATCCCTGGGTATGATACTCTGGTAGACACCCAGGTATCATAATCGGGTAGATACCGGGGCCTTTTACTCTGGTAGATACCCGAGTATTATTATCGGGTATATACCGAAGTATTGAACTCTGGTAGATACCCGGGTGTCATTTTCGGGTGGGTTTCCGTGTGCCATCGGGTAGACACCCGGGCGTGAGACCTTCGGAGTGTGTACGCTACTTGATACTATATTTTCATGCATGACCCTCGACGGAGGAGAGGTGTTGAGCGCTGAGCGAATGCAGGTGTTTTAAGTGTATGGTATGCATTATGAAAGGGTGGACTCACAGCAGGTATGGTATATTGGTATTGTGCAATTGTGTTTTTTTTAGTGCATACGGACAGAGGTGTTGAGCATGACATCGCGGGACGGTTTTGTCTGGTGGTACTTGGTGGGACGCCCTATCAGTAAATGTATGATACCACTTGATATATGCCCGTACAAGGTACTTGTTGTTATGTATCATAGTATTAACAGTGGTCCCTTTATAGTAAGTATCTTGTCTGTAAAAGCAGGCACAGCAGATGGGATGAACCAGTGTGACAGAGTGCGGAGTAGTGCCAGTTGTCGCTATATAGTGCCGGTATTCATGGCTGGTGTATAACGGCAAGATAAAGGGACTATTACTCTGTATAATTTTGATTGGTTGACTGCTGCAAGTCCCCGACTCGTCCATTATTTGGGCATTATTAATATTAGGCACTGCAGTTGTTTGTGTGCAGCACCTTGAGAACTTTGAGAGATACTATCGTTTTTGTCAAAACGGACAGGTTGCTTTTAATGATAATGATAATGATAATAATAATGATAATGATAATAATAATAATAATAATAATAATAATAATAATAATAATAATAATAATAATACTAATACTAATACCAGACAGGATGTCCTCGGAAATATCTGGTCGAGAGACTTGCGAAAGTGGAGGGTTAGTGTTGGGCTAAAGCGCTTTTACCCTTGTCGATAAATAATTTCGAAAAATATTAAAATAATGACTACCTGGTACACTATATGATGCCGCCCACACACGACACACGATCGCATCACTGTTCGAGGTCAACGGTCTGAAGGCTTAAGGTGTACCCAAATTTGGCGAGGCATTACCATGCATATTTAACTGCTGTGTGCGGAGTTCATTCATTGTCCTCTCGCCTCTGACTGGCGCCTTTGTCTATCGCCTCTGACTGGCGCCTTTTTCTATCGCCAGTGTTGTGAACCGAAAACGAAAAATCGCTCCGTCGGTCTTGCGGCTTTTCACCGAAAATTCGAATCGGTTTCGGTCATATTGTTTTCAAGCAAACCGAGAAATCAAGAATATAAGGACATTAGTTCTCGGTTAGCTTCGTTTTTTTTTGTAAATGAGTAGTAATTAATATAATGTCGGTTATCGGTCGCGGGGAAAACCGACAAAAAAAGCCGACTTCCGGTTAATCTACTTCACTACCAGGTACTTGACATAACATATGGACCCATGTTTTTGTGACGATGTACGTAGATTATGCTATGGAAATCAGGTCATCTGCGATGCGTGCAGAACTTATCTTTGAGAGAGTACTGTATCTACTCGGGATTGTGTTGCTAACGTCATGAGCATAGGACCTATGCGACGTCTGCAGATCGAGTGTTTTTTTTTTTTTTTTTGTCCATCCCATTCATTATCTCCGCCTTTTTTCTCTCTCTCCC
>JBBMHQ010075121.1:0-12395 GCA_037834295.1 Postelsia palmaeformis
GGTAAAGGGACGAGGGAAAGAAAAAAAGGGGTACCCCCCCCCCCCCCCCCAGCAGCCATGTACTGCGAGCACGTGACTATGTCTTGTACAGAATAGCGCGTACAGCTCTTGTCACCGTCGCCAGAGGCGAAGGTCTTTTTCTCGTCTTTGTAGAGGCGGCAGCGCTGCAGGCACTGGCGCTGAGCCCTAGCGGGTGCTCTGGCAGTGCCCTCAGGGGACTCTTGCAAGTAGGGTCGTCAAACGTCGGCGACGCCTGCGCAACGCACGGTATAACAGAGAGCGAACACACAGCAGCATGGAACGAGCGGTGCGGACGGAGGCCCGGTGAGTAAGCAACGCGTGTAAAAGAAGGGCTCTATATTGGGCAAAATAAACAGCCCGGATGAACAATTGACCCCACTAAGCGGCGCAATTGAGACAGAGCAACGCCAGTATGAGCATCATTTTGATCAAAACATCTGACAACAATCCCATCATCCCGTGCGTGCTTCACACACAACCGTCAACGTAATGGTGTGGGGCTATACGAGAGGCCCGGTCCTGTTACGGAAATGTCTTGGTGGTCATTGAACACCCTGGCCGCTTTTTTTACGGCCGCGTCCTTACAACTTGGCCTAAAGAGGCGTCTCTCTCGCTACGTGAAAAACCTTGAGCCAGAACGAAACACTTGGGCTGGTCCGACCACTGAAATGCTTCATGCGATAAATATCAGGCTGGGTTGATCGCCGGCGCAGGTGCAGCAGGAAAAATACGTGTGGTAACAACATCATGCGCGGAACAATTGCTTCACTTTTGAACCAAACCAAACCGAACCCAATCCAACCCAACCAGACGCAACACGATATCACACTGTAATTGCATGCGAGCACTGTGGAATTCGCCATCGCTTGGGCGGGTGTCGCTGATGATGCTAGTCCCGCTAAAGCTCTCTGTATCTTGTATCGAAAAATCACGCATGTATCCAACTTAAATGTATGAGCTCGACAAGCAATCGTACTCGGGTGGGATGTGCTATAGCGGAACATTTCAACAACGTCATCCTCATAACATACAATCCGGCGGTCTACTAACAGGAAACGCCCAATGTGCGGGCCGATTTTACGTGCAAAAGACATTATTAGCCCACCTGGATAACCTCGCTGGGCAGCTCAAAAAAGCGAATGGTGATGGTCACTACCCCGGGTTCCTCAGAGTTAAGCGCAGCCAGGATTGTCGCCGGTTCGCAGACGAGGTTTAGCTAGTAGTGGATGAAGCCTTGGTGGAAGAAGGCAACAACGCCCTGGTAGAGGTCGTTGACCACGACACCGTCGCCGTTGTTCTCTTCTACGAACGCTACTCGCAGTTGTTGGCCTTCGACGTATAAAGCATCTGAACAAGAGGGGTACAGGAAGGATAGAGTGGCCAACGCGAGGTATAGTGAATGACGTGCAGTATCTTCGAGAGCGCAACAGCCAAAAAAAAATATACATATATATGGAATTACAGCCTTTTAAAAGTACGCTCTTTGTATTTCATCCCGGAAGTCGACTTGCTCTACGTACGTACAGTAATTGGGCACATACAAGCGTTTGGCACGTCTCCCACCTTTGAGGCAACACTGTAATCACAGCGTACGCACTGTGGCAACGTGTTTTCCTAAGACCTCGACAACCTCCGCTTCCGGCGTGTGCTCCATCCATATACTAGTCGCCCGATATCTCGTACTCTGCCATGCGATGAACCTGCAGCAACAAGAAACATGAATGTTGGTCCAGGCTGGAGTTCTTATTCGATAATAGGTGCTTTCCGTACCATGTATCACATTTATTTTGTATGCTGCCTCCCGAACTTGATTTCCCCCTGTAGACCTTTGTAAACCTCAGTTGCTCTTTTGTTATCGAGTATCCTGTATAGCGCACGCTCCCGCTCGTACCAATACTTTCGCACCCTTGCACCAAAACGCCTCCACAGCGTGATTTTTGGGAACATTTTTCCTGGTGCCTCAGCGGCATCCAACCCATTCACAATCAGGGTCGTTCTCGATCTTTAAAAAGCCGTCCAGTCTCCAATCATTCAACGCACCACAATTTTGTCTATCTATCGCTTTACAAGAAAAGTGCAGTACCTGCTGTTGATGTGTAACACATTTGTCACTGTAGACATGCACCATACTCTTAGCACAGAGCCACAAGTCGGCGCTGACATATAGAGAAGTCAATATGATACACATCAACCGTACGTAATGCCACTGTTGACAGGGACTCGGGTGTAACCCAAGAGACCTGGTGATGATGCATGCATGTCGATTGTAACAAGATTGGTGCTCACCTCGGTAGCGCGGGGGTGTACATGAGGAAGGCTGACAGCGCAGGGCCCGAGGTTGACGATGGCCATGGATATGCCTTGCCCTTCTAAAGCGGGGAGTGGATTGGGGCTTACTCCGCGGAGCTGAAAATTGTCCACAAGGTTGCCTGTTTCAGGGCCGCCCAGGGCGGAGGCGGAGTCCTCGTTGAAAAAAGTGATTTGTTGCGAGAACGAGAACGGTTATCAGCAATGCACCGGGGCCAGGACGGCACGCCCAGAAACAGATCCTTCGTAGTTGAAGAAACAGATCGTTCGTAGTTGGCAGACAATGGCAACTCCTAACAACTAAACCGCAACAGCAACAGACAACAACAGCAACAGCAACAACAGCAACAGTAACAACAACGACAACAACAACAACAACAACAACAACAACAGTACTGTACCACCGTATCTACTCGAAGATGTACCAGGTAGCGTTCGTTGGGCATATGTGTGTATCGTCGCAGGAACGCTGGCTACAGTGCAGCAGGCGGCTATCTTGAGGAAATACGCTCTCTTACCTGTGCCGTCGTTAGTGTGGTGGCCTGTACAGCAGGATTAGCGAGGAGCCTCGCAGCGACGACGACGGCAGCAGCAGCGCGGAAATATGTCTTCATTGTCGCACGTAAAAAGGTGTGGTTTTGTATGTGAGTAGTCCTGTTCGTTGCTCTGGATGGCATTCTATGGCAAGGGTAGTAGGAGTTTTGCCGTCAATAGATATTGAGTGCGTGTAGTGAGTTGGGAGAGTTGTCGAGTGAGAGTTTGATGCGGCAAACCGAATCGCATCGTACATATCGGGAAGATTACCCGCCGCCGCGGTTTATGACGACCCAACACATGCCGAAGCGACAAACTCTAGGTGCCTGGCCGAGAGCTCCAAGAAAATCCGTCATATACATGTTGACCCGTGGGCTGTGACGTTTTATCACGTACCAGCCAGGCACCAGGTATTATTTTTTCACGATTCCAGTCCAGCAAGAGTTGTTATTACTTTTTCATGCTCCTTCGGGTAAATACACCTGTGCCTTGAGAAATCAGGGTACACAGCAGTAGAAGACCAATACTACTATTATTACGGGGGACCACAGTAAACAGGACAAAAAAATGTGCGTAGAAATACGTGAATATATAGATTTTTGTCTGTACCGTAGGTCCTGTTTATTGTGGTCCTCCGTAATACCTCGAAGTATTCATACTGTGAAATGATGATTGCATTTTTGCAGAGAATAGTGTCAAGCACCAGGTGTAAAGTACGATGGTATCTTCCTTCATCGCTGATTAGTGGTCATGAGAAGCACAAAGAATGACCACAACAACTGTATTAGAACGTACCAGGAACGCCTTGTTGCCTCCAACCTCTGCATAGCGGAGAAGGCCACCCGCAGGGAAAAGACCCCTCGCCTCGTACAATACAGCTTACCCGAATCATGGCATAATTACCCCTCAGCAGCGAAACCTTAATGTGCAGAAATCTACCGAGTTTGACTTCCGTTCGATAACATGTATGACAACATTTAAATTTTCCTGAGATAAATTCGGAGCCGATTTCCCTCTAAACAACAACGAACGGGGGGCGAACACAACAAACAAACATGTTTCTTCTGGAAATATCTCGAGATATTTCCAGCGATGTGTCGCTCAACGTTTGCACTTCGGACGTTGTCCAGATAACGAATCAGCTTGGAATTGCGTCTAAGAAAGTGTGCGATCTTACGTGTGTTAGGAACCTTGCCTTTTTTCTGGTACTTTTCTTCCGGTCAGACGCTGATAAGATTATTTTCAAGAAACTTAACGCATCGGAATAAGTGCCGTTTCGGGTGGTTCGTCGTGTTGCACACTTGTTGGACTTCGCCAGCTCAGCTTGTGTGTGGCAGTGGCAGTGCGCACTCTCCCGTTCCAGCTCTTCATTTCGCTGTCTCTCTCTCTCTTTCTCTCTTTTTCCCTTTCCCTCTGCCCCGTCCTCTTTCTCTCTTGACCCCCGCAGTCTAATCCAGAATAGACGACACTACAAGCACTCTTCTTTTGTGCACGTGGGCTTTACAACTGCCCAGGGGCTCCAGGCATATTTGCTACACATCTACATAGCCGAGCCCCAACGCAAAGCGACACAGGCGATTGCTTACACGCGGTGAGTGCCCTAGAGTGCCACGAGGAGGCGTACAGGCCTAGAAAAAGAGCCCCCTGGCATTTTACATATCAAGCCCTATCGATGATTGTGCCACCCTTCGGCCCTTTGAGACCTCGATTTGGAGCTGAAAATGGGCACATTCCGCACGGCATACTGCTGTATACCACCCCTGGCCAAAATGTAGGCACTGTTTAGTACTTTTTTTTATATGAAGGCGGTCCTTGCATTTACGCCCGAATTTACATACCGGACGCATATTCATCGTAAAGCAAGGTTTGGGGCTGCATACCAGAGCTGTCATGTGTGTGTGACCGTCTGAATTTCTGGTCGTGGACGCGGTGTAGCTTTGAGGTACAACAACACCCCTGCTTGCCGTGCTCGACAAAAACTCTCACCGAAGTCATCGGAGCAAACCAGCAAGCAATTTTGGACATCCGGGCGACATCATAAAAACCTATGCTAATACAGACATACTCAGTAGTGCTCCGAACATACGCCCCGGAACGAATACGATACCGTGGTTGGGCGACTGGTATACTCATGCATCCAGAATTTCGTCCCACGGAAAACAAGTCGACGGAAAACAAGTCGACGGAAAACAAGTAGGTGTATCGGCCCTAGGCTATTGTTAGGGTTTTATGCTTTGGCAGGGTATCTGGCGCGTGTTCGCCTGGTAGGAGAAGCGTCTATCAGGTATGTATGTTGTTATGAGACCCCTCGGGCGAATCCTTCTACCGTCGGATTATTAGGATCGAAAAGGTCGGTCTCCGGGCCACCATAATTTTGGCGGGGTGTGTCGCGATGCTTCCCTTTCATCAGTCGGATCGAAACTGCAGTTTGTTTCTGTGTTATTTGGACTACTAATGCAGGCCCAAGTACTCTGAAAATTGCTTCGCGTCCTGCTCACGGGTTCTAGGAGGTACCGCGCTGTGAGAAGCACCAAAAACAGCACCAGAGCGGCAGCAGCAGCAGCAGCAGCAGCAGATTCTGAAGCAGGAGCAGCAGCAGCAGCAGAAGCAGCAGTAGAGAGCAGTCAACCGAACATCGGGGAGATGTTCAGCCTGTGCTGCTGTTTGGCAACCCACTGTATATAGAGGGGTGGAGAGGACTTTAGAAAAATTTTCCGGATCCGATCCTCGAATGTTTCGACGGAAAGCGTGGAGCGGATCGCTTGATCGAAAGCGAAGGCATCGAAAAGGCTGTTTTTCAACAGAAAATAATATTCGCTCTTCGATCGGAAACAGGCTTTTTCGATCCACGTATCCGACTACACAAGAAATAGCCTTACTTCGGGAGCACCAAATGGTCCCTAAAGCTGTTTTTGAAGATATGAGGACGCCTAACCTCGACCCATCGTAGTTATTGCGCATATTTTGATGTGAAACGAAAAGGCGTGCTTCATTGAGAACTTCTTCAGTCGAGAAGCAGAAGCCCCATCAATCAGAAACAATCGGCTTGCAAGGAAAAAAATGCTGTCCCTGACACAGTACGCGTGTCGGCTTCCACACCAACTGCTGTAAACAAATATGTAGTCCACGATGTAGTCCCCGAAAGTTGTATTAATAGCTATGAAGTGTTTTATATGGATTGTGATTTCTTCGTAGAATACTGTACCACCCTCTCACGGACGATAGGGCGTGTACGTTGACGATTCACCTGTGTTTTTTTTGTATGGGAGCCGCGCATATTCTACCTGCTGACTGACTAACTTGTTGTTTTGTTCCACCACCCCTCCCCCACTCCTGCTCGTCGCCAAGAAGATGCAAGTAGCAGCACAAGACATCGAGAACAGCGGCTACGCCCTCGTCGCAGAAGTTATTGCACCCGCGGAAAGAACTACTCCTACGGCCGATGGAAATGAAACGGAGAGAACGTCATCATGTCGTTCGGTCTGCCTTGAACTCGTCTTGACACTTCCTCTGCTGGTTTTAGGCGCGGCTTCCTTGTTCATGAGTGCTCATCTCTTTACGATCCGGCTTGGAGAATTCACGCCCCGAATTGTATTCCTTTAGTATCCGTACGATCCGGAGTGCGGATTTCGAAGCATGTACAACAGCATTCGGAAGTTGTCCTTCGTGGATGGACTGTGCACGTTTATTTTATGGCCGGGTGCAATGCAGACCGAGGGGGATGTCTGCAACGGCCCGTTTGGTTGTCTGGACTCCGCCACGACGGCTGCTGGCTATGCGCCTTAACTCTTGGGGGTCCAGGGGAATGTGGATAGAGAAGGCTGCCCTGCTTGTAGTCAGTGCAGTCGTGTACTCGATCGGGTGTTATTTTACGAAACTGCTTGTTTCGCGGAAACACCTTCTGTCGTCTTCGCCAATGAGCGGTCTAGACGACTCCGCCATGTGTGGAGTGTTTTACACTACCGGTCCTTTTCGTCCTGTGGGCCACTCCATTTGTATTGTTGAGTTTGTCTTGTTTCGACTTCTCTACTCCTCTTGTTCCGGTGGTGGGCACACGCACGTTGCGGAATATTGTCGGGCGGCAGGAACCATACGAATTGTGATGTACCTAGGGAGGGTTTTGGTCGAATTCCTCAATAAAAACACGGACGCATGTGGAGGGACGATTTTCTGGCCTGTCAGGCATGTCGTACAAGCAACTGTTAGTCTTGATGGTTGGCCTTGTTTTTCTCGGCTTCGCGGAATACTTCAGTTTTGTTTGCTTTTACTAAGCTTTGTTGATCATGTGTACTGTGTAGTTCGGTTTTCTCTCATCCTACTCTTGTAAATAAAAAAAGAAGCGGTTGGCGCGTTCGTTCGAGATGGGATAGGGTGTAGGCTTGTATGGCGCAGGACTTCCAAGACGTAATAGTCTCGTGAAGCCATGCAACCGCAAAGCTTTCACTTGGAGAGCATATATTAACATGATCACTGTTGTGGCGGGGCTCCACAACTCTCATACTACCTAATATGGTTTGATCCGGAGTGTAGCTGGTGTTTCAGAACGGCGTGGTGTAGGACGTCAATGTGAATCAGACTTGACCTCCCGAAACCGATGTTCGGGTGAAGTTTCCAGCTCTTGAGGAAAGGAGCCCTCGGACAGACTAGGTGGTACCCCTCTACCATGGCGCGCGCTGTCTTTTATTGAGGACGTCGGCAAAAGTCCTGTGATGAAGGCTCCGACGGCGGCAGGAGCTACTTGCCGTAGTGACACCAAGAACATCCGCCCGAAAATGCGTCCGCCAAGAAGGTACTATGTTGCAAGCTTTTTGTCCGATACACGCGCGGCCGCAAGCCGGAAATTGTACTTAAGAGAGGAAACTCACGCACGCGGATCACAGTAGAGGTGGTGTGCGTGCAAGTACGATGTCTTCACATATCAGGGAATTTTGTCGTTGTGATGGTTGATGCCGGAAGTGGTGGTATTGTTGTTTTTATGTTGGTGTTGGTGGTGCTGGTGGTATACAGCAGTTGTTGATGTCGGTTGTGGTTGATGTTTTTGTTGGTATGTTGTTGCGGTTGTTGATGGTGGTGTTGTCGTTGTGTTGTTCTGGCTGCTGTTCATCTTGTACGTTTTCGTAGCACGTGTGGCTCATCCGTTGTTAGTGTTCGTCTTCTTCTGCTACGCCTGGTGATCCGGTGCGGGTGCGGGTGGTGTGAGTAAAGTCGGGAGCGACGGTGATCATTCTACCCTTAGCGCTATCTGTTGTACAGTTACTTCAAACAAGAGGTGCCCTGACAGTTCCTCGCTATATGTTGTTGGTCTCGTTGCTTGTCTAAAGGGGGGTGCTCCTTTTTGTCGACGGTTTTTATCTAGCCAGGTTTTTTTCTGTTGGGCCGCCCGCCTGATGTGGCACGAGCTAGAGCTAACTTTCTTTTTCAAACATGTTCAGCATCCACTGCTAGGGCAAACTGCGTCGTCGGGTTTGACCCATCGTGATCTAGCGAACCCGGTATAAAGTACGACGTGAGGGTGAGCCGTCGTGTAGTGCAGTCGTAGTGTCGCAAAGACAGCCGCAAATTGAACACACAGACCGGCGTGGCGTCTCTGCTCGGTTGCGATGCTTTATATACCGGGTATTTGTTTTTTCTCCCTGGATGCCCGTACTCAAGAATGATGCCCGAAAACATGTTTTTGGAATCCGCGATGGATGCCAAGCAACGCTTCGTATTCCGCAATGAGCAGCACTAACCACTGAGCTACTGTGTCAGCGCTGATTGGATAGCTCCGTGGTCTATCCTCTGTAAAACTGCATGCAGTATGTATGTACACTGCAGACGAAAGTGGCTACTAAATGCAACCATGTGTGTATCTGATCAGAACACTGATCTACAGCCGCCCTTCTTGGGCCATGTGCAGCAAAGGGACGGTTAAATCTAGCCGTGTCACGTGGCGGTGATTGTCCCGCCGACGACCTCATCCCTCGAGTGGTCGTAAAATAAACATATTTTCACGGACAACAGTACTTGACCCATGTGGGGGATGACAGCCCTTTTATTGTTGCACTATATGTACCGTAATGGACGTTTTCAGCACTCGATTATTTCACAGGGGGAAGGTTGGAGATAGTGTTGTCAATCCCGACCCAAAACGTCTTTCCGGAATAATCTGGTCGAGAGAGAGAGAGCCTTGTGAACAAGGTATCCGTCGACTTTACGTAGCATCCTTTCTGCTGTCGAGAAAGAGACCGCCAAACCACGATCGCACCTCTGCGTAAGCTCGACATTGTTTGCGACATACCTGCCGACAGCTTACTCGTATTCTGACCGTTTGGTCTCCGGGCAGAGCACTCCTAGAGGGGTACATTACTTTTTGGCTCGACGTCTGCACGAAATAAAGAATGCCAAACTTGCCCGAACATGTTATAGGACACACCTTGCCTGACAGAACAACGAGAACTTGAGCCTGGGTCAACTAATAAACTCCTTGAACGTTAGTGTGTCGCCTAAACCTGCTGTGGTTTCCTACCTTCAGACCCTGCCTAGTTTTTTATAGGCCATGTGTACCACTGGTGTGTTGGATTTACAGCAGCAATAGCAGCAGGGGCGACTTGCTAACAAATCGATGATCCAGACGCGAGGTCTGAACAAAAGGCCCGACTGCTGTGTCTTGCCTTGAAACTCTCAAAGTCGTCTCCTCGCTTTGAATAGCCCTTCCAAATAGCAGGCCAATTATTTCCTACAAAGTTCTCAGGGGAAGCAACACGGCGTCTCTAAGGCCTGCAAGGCTGCGCTTATGGCCGTTTTACACGTTCCAACTATTTGGAACCTACTTCCAAATTTCCGCTTTTTGGAACTTATGAAGAGGCGTTCCTCATTTTTTTTCTACAAAATTGGAAGCGTTCGGAGCCGAACAATTTGGAAACGAGATGCTTCCAATTATTCGGAAAACTATACCCCACTTTCCAAGTTTTTTTGCTGCCGAGAGCCTCTTAATTTGAAAGTTGGTTCCAAATATTGGGAACGTGTAAAACGGCCCTTACCAACCAATGCGCGCACCGGGAGGAATGTTGGGGCACGAAAACCGAAAAGAAATCGCCATCGACAAGACAAACGCCGGTGTGTAGTAAACACGGTGCTAACTTCTCGTTAGATACTTCGTAGGCGTCCTGATAGTAGGCTTGTATCATTAAAGTGGCACCCTGTCGATTACCTGCGCCGTACCGAGTATGTCCTTAACTGCAGTGATTGATCGAGAAATTCGGGTTACGTACGGCTCTGATGTTTTTGGTGCGGTCCACAAAGAGCGCTCAAACTATTGCGGTGGTATGGTTAGACCATACCTGGTATCAATTATGCATACAACATACATGTGGATTTTATAGCAGTGTTCATATAATAGCTGTGTCGGTTGAGTGAAAATCCAACGCACAATTATCCAAGTAAACCCAGTAAACGTGTTACGAGGTAAACGATTTTGGTTTGTATTGCTTGTTTTTCTCTGTACCGGGCGTCCCCGGCATTCGATCACACTCATGGGTGCCAGAGCGCTGGACCTGGTCCTCAACCACACCTCGAACTCGTAAGTCCCCGCAGATTGCACAGTAGCAGGGGACTCTCCATGTAAAAATGTCCTGCCCGATTGATGCGAGGGTGTCTCCATAACTTTATTTGCATACGCCCATATCTCGTGCACACCCTTTTGGCTTTTACGGCATGAAAGAGTACCGAGTGGCATCGTATTTGTTCCGAACAATCAGCAATAATGGTGTGCACACCTGTGCATGCCTGCTTCTTTCGCGGCGGAGCCGATCAAACCAGTTATTGATATCTGGTATATATCGCATCGATCATGCCAAATGAACCCGTCACACGAACCGAGCCTAGAGGAACTATACTTCGTGAGTGTAGGGGAAGGCTCGGCGGCAGAACGACTGATAGAATAAGGGAATGCACGCTAGTATGGCATCGGGCCAGAAGACAGGCGTCATAGGTATAGACATTGGCGGTGGTCACCGGTGGCAGCCGCCCCCGTCCATGGTGGCGCATTCACCAAAACGTACCTCATAGATATTGTTGAATGTTATTACACGTTTGCTGGTTATGGCCCCACTTATCCGGCGCGTCAAACCCAAACCCTAAATTATGTGGTACAGAGTACACCTCTAAATAGCACACAACCAATACAGCTCAGAACAAAAAAAAAAACAACCTTGATAGTCCACACTACAATGGTAAACGCCCCGCATGAGGCAATCAAACACACGTAGCGACAATACAAACACACCAATTAGTAATCATATGCCAAGGACGTTATTACCAGTCGTATGTCGGTCCCCTTCCCCCAATTCGCCACCTTGGCTACTTTTCCATATCAGGTAGAGACAAACGGGTTGCCGACGGCGACAAAACACAGGGCGGGCGACCTTGCACAACCGATCGCACTTGAAGCCAATGGCTTCCTAATTAGTGAAGTCAAACTCCAGCACCGGGCGACCGACGGTCTTCTACATCTTCACAACGATCCTCTGACAGCCATATATATACTCACATTTATCAGCTTCGCTTCATCGAATTTGGTGTATCTCTGCCTCGTCCATCCACCCTTAACGTGTCTATCTAACCTCCTATATATGCCGACAAAACCCCCACCCCTCCCATTCCGTGAACAGCATGCAACTCCACCGATGTACTGCAAGGACACGAATGTGTAACATGTAGCGTTTGCTGCCGTCGACGGAGTCCCACTCTCTGTCTTTACACCAAAACGCCGATAAATTACCCTTGTACTCGCTATGCGGTTTATCGAACCACTCAATATGATCACATCCCTCTCGTCGCATTCCCTCACCACATCGCCACTAGTCCACTAGACCCAAGCTCCACCCCCTCCCCGCAGCTACGTACTAGAGCACGCAACTCTGCATGGTACTTAACATCGCGTATTCAGCGCTTGTCGCCGTCGCCAGAGTCATACGTCTTATCCTCATCTTTGTAAAGGCCGGAACGCTGCAGGTATTGACTCTGAGCCATAGCGGGTGCCTCCGGCAGTGCCTCCAGGATACTCTAGAGAGTGGGTTCGTCGAAGTTCAGCGACGCCTACAAAAAACGCGATACAATTGTAAGCAGATAGAAAGAAACATGAAACCCGCGGTAGGGACAGAGGCACTGCGAATAAAGAACGGGTGTATAACACAAAGGCTATCCCCTGGACAAACCATCAAAACACGAATCAATAAGCTTTCGCGCACCATCGTAGGCCAAACGAGAATATCACTGTGCGCGTCAGTTTGATCGAAAAATCTTACAACAATCCTTACCTTTCGTGCGCGCCTCAGACAGACTGTCAGCGCATTGAAAGTATAAAACGAGAGGACGATCGTATCACGGGATTGTCGTGGTTGCTCTTGAGTATTGTGGCCGCCCCGTTATAGCACCGTTCATAGGACTTGGCCTAGAGAGACATCTGTTTCGCACGCGTATAAAACCTTGAGCCAGCACAAAGAAAAGTCTGACTGGCGGCGCCTGACCAGCGCATGTTTCTACATTCAACT
>JBBMHQ010075132.1:2166-12395 GCA_037834295.1 Postelsia palmaeformis
CCCTCTTTGTTTTTTTTGCGACTACTTCGGGTCGTAATCTTACGAGGGAAGACACGCACCGGTATCAGGTACTGATAACACCAAAGATGGTGTGTGAACATAGTGAGACAATAAGGTTTAGAGTATATCGTGGGTTCTGACTATTATGTATTATGTATGGGCCTCCGATACAACATGTCCGAACACGGTCGGGCTTTTTTCTTTGTGCAAACTCACCCGTCCTGGAAAGCTTGTCGCGCCAGCTGCAGCTCCGCCACTTGGACAATGCGAGTGAGGCAGCCATGTTCCAAGAGCACCTCAACGAAGCCGTCAGGCATGTCTAGCAGCAGGTTCAGAACCTGCGGGGAAACCAAAGGTCGATTCATCCAGAAGGACTCGCTAACAACTCTTCGTACGTACGAGTACAAGCCTTGCAAAAAATAGCTGGGATGTCAGTTGCAGTTCTTTGAAAAAAGGCGTGAGTTGTCAAAAGCCCGAGGTCACAGCTACAGCTGAGTGAGTAATGCGATACCGGAGACTAATCAAGCATACGAGCTGGCCCAGCATTGAAACGGATTTTATGTTGTAACTTCTAGCGCCGCCAAATTTGCGAGTTAGGCTTCGAACATTGGCAGCGATGATCCTGACATGTTATTGGAGATGCAAAAAAATGAGGTATATCAACTTTTGTTTACTTTTTTAAAATCCGACTCGATTTCGCCGAGACATCCGCGAAAACCCAAAAAGTACCAAAAAAATCTGATATATGATCAGATTTTGACATTAATTTAACATAACAGCTGAAAAAAAGTCATTCCCGATCAAGCTGAAATTAGGTGTAGACAATGATTGAAACACGAGGAGCCGATCGATGTAAGTTGCATTGTGCAATTCATCACCCATCAAGAGATATAACAAAAAAACGATTATGTACTGAAAACAAGTAATAATGAAAACGACAGTTTTAGTGCGATGCCCCGCTCAACTTTTCACTTTTCGAACTGATTTTTTTACCACGGATTTGAAACACGCATGCGAATGTACTCCATGTCATCCCTTTTATTTCTTTTTTTCGGACTAGTTATGACCACTTTTTCATTTTTACGGATCGTTGGATCGGTCATACGAGTATATCCTGGGGAAAAAAAGAAAAGAAAAAGGGATGACATCGAAAAGGTTGGTTGGTACATAAGGAACACCGTGTCAAAAAATCAGGTCGAAACACGCATTATTGAGCGGGGCATAGCCGATCGACTGTTCTAGCAAGGTCTTGGCTGGCCCAGCTCGTAATAAAAAAAACTTTCTGCGAAAAAAAAAATACCCATACCGTTGGTGTGCGGCAACTGCGGCATTCGCAATTTACCAACAGCACTCTAGCGGGCAAAGTGAACCATTGCCTACCATCGTATATCGTACTTTCCTTCGTGCAGAAGAACAAGTTATCAAAGTATCGCTTTCTCGCGTTCTTGCACATGCTGCACTCAACTAAAGTCGTCGTGGATGGATGTAATTTGCAGGGTTTCGTGTGTGGTGCGGACATGAGAAATCCCTCGGTCTCCTCCGTTGTGAACGTGGTTCACTGCACCGCCGGGTACTAGCACCGCTAGGAGGAGGGAGGGATACTCATCTAATGCATGGCCGCAGTCGTATGACCATGGACTCTCTCATCTCCACAGCGCCGGGACGGAGCACGTCGGGTTTTCACTGACCGGCTAACTTCTCAGCTGCGCACGGTTGAGCAGCTGCGCGGGAATACGTAAGTATGTGTACGAAGCAACCGATATCCTTGGACGATAGCATCATGCAAACCAGCAAATATACTTGTTCACACTGTTCTATATGTGAACGTCAGATAGTGCGACCGTGTCAGGGATGAAAAAACACTGCTGGAGCGTCTCGGCTTCGAATTTCTTCGTGGATGGGGGGGCTGGGGTGCACACAGGTCTTGAATAAAGAGTATTTTTTTGTGACCGTAAGCGAGAAACAAAACAAGGCAAATCCGTGTGAGAGCAGGGCTCATATATCGACGTTGGCACACCCGAACCAGAGGCAAAGACGCATGTTTATAATGCCTACGGGAAAACTCAAGGATTGGCGCGTCAACAGCGCTGAACATTCACAATCGCAATGGGAGCTATTTATGATATACCACGCAAGCGTCTAGCTCATTCCGCTGCCCTGGCAAGCTCTAACGAGGACGTTTGAATAAACGGTTGACGAGACGGACCATTAATAATACTGACCTGTAGCTTCGCGTTGAACACCTCCATGTTCGCGTGATCCAAATGTAAAGCATCGATCAAAACGTATCCAAGCCTGACCACGAAAAGTTGAAAAAGTGAATGCGGGGATGATTGTGAAGTGAACCATCTCAAAAGTCGGACTGATCAGACAGACGCTCTACTGTACCAGGTAGACCCTAAGCTGCCACTATGAGATGTTGTGCAGGATCTGTATCGTAGTTGTCCAACCCAGGAAACATGTCCTGCAATAGATCATGCAGGTTCTACAGCTTCACCGGGCGACATGAGCTAGCATCTGTCCTCAAGTATTTGAATTGGCAAGTAGGAATCGATTATCTCCGCGAAGTGTAAAACATGTCCTGAATAGCTTCCATTATTGCATCATAATGATATTAATACGTGCGAGACGAACGCCTTGACGGCGATGGTGGCGTTCCACGGTAAGGAGACATGAGTGCCAAATCACGCCGTGGAACGGCTGGGTGCTCCAACAAGACTATCCCACCTCCCCGCTGGCACATTGATTGTCTGTAAGTGTCTCGCCGGACAAACTGCTTCAACTCACCGTTGAACGTTGTGGCGATTGAGCCACTACTCTCAGAAGCTGCAGGAATTGGAATCTTCATGATCATTTCAGCACCTCGAATGTGTTTCAACCGACATCCCTATTCCCTACGAAACCCTACAATGTGGCAGTACACTCACCGCTTCATGGTGTTTCCTGCCAAGGCCCCTTCCCTTTCCTGCGAAAGGTAAGCAAAAGGTAAGAAAAAAGGGTGTGAGACAAAGGAGAAGACAAGAGCAACACGACGTGGCCCATGACTTGCTGCCGAGGGTATTCAAGAAACGGTGATAAAATTTCAACCCAGCGCTGGAACGATACATGATATCAATGATATCGACATGGGCATGTGGCACGCACAGCCAAAAAAGAACGCAACCCGTACGCCTCGCGCGTGCTGGAGGGTCCCCCAATATCCGTACCGGCAGGCTCACTGCAATCAGGGTAGGACCCCATCTCAACCGCGTCAATGAACAACTGAAATCACACGTGGGCATGGTCAACAGGTCTGACAAGGGCCTGATACGGGTAGCGGGCGCATCATGCGCAAACGAATAACTCACATACTGAGCTCCATTGATACGGCTACACTGGTTTACCCTCTGTAGCGTCGCATGTATCAACCCTCAAACGCAAGGCTTCAGTGGGCATCAGTGGATCTGGACGTAGCATTCAACCACGATGCCATCGACAAGCCAACAACGGTTCGTAAGGCTTCAAGGGCATGGCAGAGGTTGTGATTGAGTATGCTCACACGCTGTGCCAGGGTAAGGATTGCAACTAAGGATTTTTTCAAGGTTATGGTAAGGATTGTATTCAAGTATGCTCACGAACCGTGTTAGTAGGGGTTGCAATTAAGGAGTACGGCAAGGGTTGCAAATAGGTATGCTCACGAGCCGTGCTAGAGTAGTGGTTGCAAACAGGATTTTACCAAGGGTATGGCACGGGTTGCAATTAGGTATGACCACGACCAGTGTCACTGTAGGGTAAGGGGTGAAACTAGGGGTTGTACTCCAGCGGCCAAACATTCATCAGGCTCCTCATCTGAGGAGCTGCCCATCCATTGTATCCATCGTATTATAGTGCACTGTAGGGTATGATGGGTCTTTTTTTAAGGCTGCTTGATAGGCTCGATAGGTGCCATACCCAGTGTGGTTCCGTACTCGTATTGGACTTAGGTTTCAACTTTTCCCGGATCGATTCCTGGCTCCTCAACTCAGGAGTCCTAAACAAATGAGACTGGTAGGTGCTGCCGCTCTCGTAGTAGGTGATTTACCTCTTGCGTTAACCGGGCGCTCAGAAGGAAAAGGCCCTGCAGAACCTGCACCATGAGGGGTACGCGTCCTTCCCCCCACGGAAACGCCGGGTAGGTTGACCGCACACAGCAGGCGAGCACCTCCAGCGATCCAACAAACAAGCCAAGAGGATTAGAAGCAGTCAGAATGACAGAAGGAAGTACGAGTAGAGCACACCATGCAGAGCAAGGAGGCGTATGTCCATGTATACAAAGCGGCGGTCTTCACTATAACCGGGTAGGGTTGAGCGATGCAAGATAATGGTGCCGCTGTTCCACAAAGATGTATCCAGAAAATGCACGACTACTCGTACGTACAATTGGATATATAGGGTAAAAGCGTGCGAGAGAGCTCGAGACAAAACGTCGTCGGTGAGAGCAGGATTAGCACTTTCTGGACATGTGCAAAGCGCAGGGATACCGCAACCTTACCGAAAGCAGTATCTCCAGCAAGTCCTCTGCCTTCCTCAGCTCGGCGAACGCGCTTTTCTTGGAAGTGCCAACAACATTTAAAATGCGGCACGAGAAGTACAGCACAAGGGCTGGTCGAGAGGCCTGAAGGGAGCAGCAGCAAACGTATAGACGTTGTGGCAATTCGAAGATTAAGCGAAAAATTGACCCCACCGCAAACAATCACGGAACTTAGCCGCGGTACTCAACGAAGCGGCAAGAGAGCACACACCCCAGAATGTTTCGTTCCACCATTGTTTCATGTCAAGAACAATACTCGTGAACAAAGACATGATGAACGGGAGATAGCGCAGTTATATCCACATGTGCATCAAACCAAATGCTGGGGCGTGGCCCCTATTTTCCATTGGGCGGCTATGACGTACCAATTCCAAAAGAGATCACAACAGAAGCTCGCACCAAGCAGCAGCTGACCCGGCCACAGTGTCAACGAGCGTGGACAAACATCGGAGTAACGCTATGGTTAGGGGGGTATATCTGATTACTTTGCTTTGGAGATGCCCTTCAGATTCCCAGCATAAGGAGCTCTACGCTATTGGCACTACTAAAACACCAGCCAATGCACCTGCCCTCTGTGGTACACAAGGTTCGCGCACTTCGCTTTCAACGAAAAGTACCATAATAATACGAGTACTGCAGTATTAAACACACATGAAATTGCAAAAGTAACGGGTATGATGCAGGCCCAAAATTGAGCATTTACAGGTTCAGAACTATGTCAGTCATAAATTTTTTGACGAAAGCGAACCCCTTCCGCGGCACTGTGGTAGCACCGTACCGATACATTAAAATAAAGCATGGCCAATCACCTTCAGCGAAGCAACGAGCATTTCTAGTCCTCCTAAGCGAACGAACGCCGTCTGTCCCGCCGGCTGGTCCCATATGGCATTGTTCAGGCACTTAAGCGCCATCAAACTGACGCGATGCCCACTGGCTGCATCGCCATCCTCCTTTGCTGCCTTCACATATAACCCTAAAGCCTAACAGCAGTACAAGGAATACATGGCGTGCAAGGTCCGAGTGCTGCTGAACAACCGTACGCGCATGGTCATGTCTACGCCCGAAATTGGCGGCAGAACCCCTCTTGCGTCGTTTCTTACTGGTCTTTAGACTTTCGTAGAAAAGGACAATTCTACTAAATGCTACTTTTCCGTCAAAGTGCACGCCAAAAGAAATAGCGAACTCTCTACAATTGGCGCGGTCATGCTTGGCCATGAGCGAGGGTACAAATACGGTCGCTCGGGTGCGGCGTGCTGCCGTATCCGTGCCAACATCCGCCGGCAGCGGGATATGACTGAAAACAGCGGGCTACCCTCTGCTCTACGCTTACTGCCGCCACAAATAATATCGTCGTGTACACCGGCAAAGCATGCAGCTCATAATTAGTACGAGCGTTTTCTTGGCTGTAACCTACCGCGGAAGACATGTGTGGCACCTTCGGCAAAGGGGCACGCCGTACAACAGTATATTCGCTCAGGCCCACGTGCGCAAAAACGGCAGAAACAGACCTCGTCATTCATTAGTATCTCCGCTCCCTGCCTCTCTCTGAGCAGTATTCGTGCCGCTAACAGTGCCTCGGCCTCCACTGTCACGAAGCCCATACAAGCGCGAACACAGCAGATACAGCAGTTGCAGCAGATACAGCAGATACGACGGATGGATAGTCGCGCTTGTAAGTGCATATGAACCGTCGACCTGCCATAAAAGAGTTCATGACTAATGTCACATATCCTTTTGATTGGTCAACACACGCACACACGCAATTTTCCACCCTGCTCTCACTTGGAACCCTAATCGCACGCCAACCTGGTCCCACTCGGACCTGAGACCTCCACACTGGACCTGGGTATGCCAACACCACCAGTTAGTCATCGACAGGGCTCACCAAGCACCCTGATCTCACGCGAACCAGAACAGAGGGTTGGCCACAGCAATTCGAGGGCCGGCGACAGCCAGCAAACCATTTGGTTGAATATGTGGGAATCTCCCTCCCGATCTGTAGTCTATCGATTCAGGGTAAAACGAGTATTATTAGGTTTTATGAATATGAATAGTAAAGATCACGAAGGAGAGTATATCCGTGGGATTGTGCACTACAGAACCAGAACATATGGTGGCGGCGAATCACAGGATTCTGAATCATCTCAAGGCTCCCATAACCGACCGAGGCCTGAGAGGCGCGGGTGGCTGCTGTACTCACTACTACTGTAGCATACCAGTGGTACGCACGTATTCGTAGCACGGAGCAGTAACGATTACGAAGTGCAGACAGCAACAGCAGGGGGTAAGAGCAGCAGGGTAAAAGCTACGCAAACTCGTCTCCATGCCGTACGTGTATACCTGGTGTTACTTCACGACTGCGATACTGCTTGACCTTGGAACTTGTATGTATGACCTGGTACCTTGTGCTCGCAATCTACATACCTTGTATAAAAATTCAGCCAAGTAAGGGTACATATGGTCCATTTTTGACCAAAAACGGGTGCACACCAAACACAAGTAATACATACACGCCGGGAGCCCTGTTATTGGCCAGCCTGGCATCGAACAAGTTTTAGGCTTGAAAGTGGTCAGGTGCACCTGGGTTGATCTACATCGTCTACTTATAGCTTTCAACTGCTTGTGCCTGCTTTTGATACTATCAGAGGTCATACGTACACCTCTTTTTCTCTTCGTATGCGGCCTCCGATCCCCTCGGTTGCAATTTTGATGTAAGTACGTGGGTATCCATGATATCTGGTACACTAATACGTACCAGGTACCCTGGTTCCACTTTTTCTTCTTTGGGGTGTAGGATGTGGTTCACTTATGATCTATGATGTTTACTCGTACTGGTGTACTGGTGTGATTTTGTATGGTCACAGCAGTCATACAGGACTATGGACACAGATGGCAGCTCGTCTGCCCCACTCCGCGTCTATTAATGGTTGGGCGCAGGTGGGATCAGTTTTAGTTACAGCAAATTGATTTCTCGTCGAGCTAGCGGTTTCTCGAGAATGGTCGAGAGGCTTCAAGCTGCGACCAGAGGCGATGGGGGGGGGGGGAAGCAGAAGAAATTTTCATGGCGCCCCGGCCGTGGTGTAAAAAACGACGCCTTGTGATCCTCGGCAGTCCTGTAGTTAATAATAGTAGAGCTCGTGGTGCCTATACCCGCACGGACGCAACTCAGATTTCGGAGGCTGCACGTTCCCTACTCAGGCGCTGAAAAATAAATATTTGTGATTTCAGATGGCGAAAAACACCGCTCGTGGCGTGTGTTGAATAATTTACCTGTTTTTGGCTCGAGCGAATGCAACAGGTGAATCATTTTTTGGATTTCGCTCTATTTTTTGCATGCAAACCTTGGCAATACTGCTGTCGCATTTACGGCCGCGATTTGCCTAAAATCTCGATTATTATGTGCAGAGCCAAGGCGTGTGTCAGCCAGCCGCGGATAAGCCCCCTTGAATGATATGACGTCTCACCTTCCAGGGCCAAGGCTCGACTTATCTGCATTCCGTGAGCTTCGACCGTGTGATGCAGCAATCGCAGCACGGCCCGCACCATTGCTTGTTTGTTGTTGAGCCCACAGACAGGCCCAAGAGCCCATGTGGCTGTGTAGCAATATACGAAGTACAGGAACAAGCCATCAACTAACGGGATCAAACATCACGAAATATACAGAGAAATGGATCCAAAATCAGGAGATGGACGAGTCCATCGACCGATCGTGGTGATGCACTCAACTCCTTACGAACAGAGTTTTGCCGTTCCCTGCAGAGGTAAGGGCTATCAGGCGTGACTTGCGATTTGCGCCTACCCTCATACGTTGGTGAAGGCATGCTCGACGGCCGTGCTGTACGTAGCCGATTGCAGGCTGCAACTCGAGCTATTAATAGGCTCGTTACTCGTCAGGTTCTGAAATAGCTTACCAGCTTACCTTCATGATCGATCGAAAAATTGCGCAAGGTGGTGGCCCATGACTCTGCAGGGATGGATGCTACACCTCCTTTCGCAGCAGCAAGGAAGCGATCCATCACAGCACCTCAGTCTGCATATTCTGTCTGTCTCGCCCTCCGGAAGGACATTTGAATCAAATGGAGTTCCACAAAGTAATAATCCTGCAACGAATTCAGCGGAATAACGGGGAACGGGGTACGATGCTGGACGTCGTGGCCTGGGCGCCCTTATTCGTATTCGTGCTGCTGCACGTTTTTTACGGAATACTTTTACTCTTCTCCTTCGGCCGGGGGTCATCTCTCGCGCTCTCGGCTGCTTAGCACTCTGGGGGCTCGCATGCACACCTCGGTACACGTGTGGCACCCGGCCGAGGTCCGTGGCGCGTGCTCTGGGTTTTCAAAGTCATGAATTCTGGCAAATAGTTACCGGGAGTCATTCCGACCTGCGATCATGGAGCCAAGCAGGACAACAACCGAAAACCCACGAATAAAATTTACAGCTCAGTGTACAGATTCTTGTCCGCTGGTTTCTGGCTGCTGGCTGCTCGTTGCTGGTGCTGATAACACCGTCCAAAATATCTATACAGGAAGGCAGCCACGGAACAGCGACAATCACTTCCTTCTGTGACGGCCACGGACCGCGCAGTATGTGTGGGTGTGCGAGCGTGTGGGCCTGATTGCTGTCGACCGAGGAAATAAATATAGGAACGAACACAACATATAGATAGATACTGGTACTCGTAGATTGGATTGGATGCTCTGCAGGGGGCAGGACGACGATTCGTACGAACTCGCACTTCCCCGGTATTTCAAAAGCAACCGCGAAGCCACGGTAGGGACTACAACAGTACCAGCAGCACAACAACAGCAGTGTTATTAGTATATATGTGGGGTGTGTGCAGTGCTCACAGGAAAAACAACAGCTGCACCATTTTCAAATGCAGCACACACAGACGCCGTCGAACCTCAACCTGTCACAGTCAATATCATCATGTTTTGCCCTAAAAACGTGGCACTCGTACGACAAGGGACAATAATAATAGTGTCTGCCCGCCAACAAGAAACACCTACTCGTAACCTGGGAAAGCCTGAGATTGGGGCGCCATCTTCGAACATACCTGGTAGGGTTTGATACAGGATGTAGTGTAGAGTTCACACCACCACTGTTGTGAGCCGGTTTTGTTGGCTCAATTTTGTGTTGTTATTGCTCTGTGGTTTATTGGGCTTTCTCTTGATCATGGACCTACACTGTTGTACAGGATATTACAAGAACGATGGGAATGAGGAGCATGACAGACGCCTTCAAGTGGTCAAATTCCTAACTGCATCAAGCTACTGCGTTGTTGGCGGTTAGTTCTTGTCAAGCATTTATTTGGAATGTGCCCGTCGTCTTTTGCATTATTTTAGAGATCGTCATGTTTCATCTTGCAGTGGGTCTCACAGCTCTGCAGGAGAGTAGTACAGTACCAAATATAGTGGTGTCTACAGGTATCAGTACCTGGATAAAATATATATATATATATATATTTGTTTTAATAATCACCTTCACCTTCCAGCCTATTACGGGGGATCATAGTTAATAGAACCAAATATTGTTCGTGAAAATAGGTAAATATATAGGTTTTTGTATGTACCGTAGATCCTATTAACTATGGCCCCTCGTAATAGTTCGTAGGAGGTGTTACCCTCGACGCCCTTCTGGACAAGTCGTGGTCACAGGTGTCTACCCTTCTCCCCCCCGG
>JBBMHQ010075143.1:0-12394 GCA_037834295.1 Postelsia palmaeformis
GTCACGTGCAGGTCACAACTGGACCAGGTGTGGGCTACGATTCATACTGCCATGTATTCTTGCATTCATCTGATTGGTCGAACTTCTTACGTACGTACAAAACTCACGTTCTCTCATTCTTCCGAGAATATTCTGCTTCTCCATGTTTTCGCTGCAATCGCTCACGTTTAAATATGTTGTGCCAGGTACCATCTTGTTTGTTGGTTCGTTTTCTCTCTTTCTTGTTTGATGGCTTCCAACACCGTAAGCTCTCTTTTAGCGACTGATTTGCATCTAAGGGGCGTATCAAAGTATCGCGACCGTTGAGGCCTACACGTATCTAGTAGACGTGCAATCACTACGCACATGAACACTGAGTACCTAAATTTGGAAATGTATTTATAGTAGATATCTTAGTAGGGCCTAAGCTTCTATAAGCTGCGCAGGTGTTACGAGCATCACGACCTTCGGCGATACTCGCCGGGAGCAACATGTGTTAGCAGCAAAATGATGTAGGAAAACCGTGTAGCTTGGACTACGAGACAAGACGGACAAAAAGAGTTACCCGAGTGGGTGATCAAGCGCACCCACCCGCCTACTCATTGCGTCGACATGGCGGTCCGCGGTATAGTAGGGGACACTACGCCCTGAGCGGATAAAGAGACTAGGACAACAGCCCTTCGGGTTGTTAGCCCTGTGGGGGTACATGAGTCCCCTTTGAGGGGACGGACACCTTGAAATTGGTGACGTATAACCAAGGGTTTTCCACATATACGTGTGGCATGTTGGTACAGAGGACCTGACAGTAACAGATGCAACATGCGGAAATATTACCAGTTCGTTTTATAGTTGTAGTCCAGTTTATTGGTAGATTCAACTTATCTCTGACGGGACGTTGACAATACGCGTACAAGCGAGGCATCTAGTTTACCATAAGAATGTTCCCATAGGAATGTTGCTTTATGACGAACTATCCGCGAGTACACTAACTAACTAGTAGATTAACTCAACATGAACCGCCCATAGAGTGGGCATTGTTCCATGATGTTCCATATGATGATAGTATCAACACCAATTGCCCGTAGAGTAGAGTGGGCATTGTTTCGTGTGATGTTCCATGATGATCAGGTGAAGGCATCACCACCATGCCCCCCACCATGATCACTCTTTTCCCCCTTTTTGGCCACTAAGCGACCGTTTTTCGATCAATATTCTTTCTTCATCGCAAGTGATCTCCACAGACACTTCGGTGCCGTCTCTGCCATCTCTCTTCATGGAGACACAGAGCCTCGACACACACTATTCTTTCACTCACGTCTGCCGTCTCTGCGGTTAAATAATGTCCCATGTTTCGTACGACATACCGGTAGCCATTACTCAGGCGGATAATATGACCTTAGCCGCGCCCGCAGACCGGATTGAAAAACGAAGGTTGCGTCATGGGCATCTGTCTCAGGTTCGTAGCAGGGGGGGAAGTTGATGCATGCATACATGACGACAGGTTCTACGATAGAGGCAGAAAATTTCCGCTTTTTCGTTTCTGAATGACGGAGTTCCTTAACCCAAAATCATCGGAATGCCAACCCTGTTTCGGAAAATGATGTTTTTGTATACTTGAGTAATGGGATCGTTCGTGGGAATGCAGTTCTCTTTGTTGCTGATTTCAGTTTTCCGGTGAGGTATGGAGCTACTTAAGTGAGGAGCCTCAGAAAAATTTGGGGCAACCTCTATCGTACAACGCCCCATACATACATGCATATGTATTTATACCTGCAAATGCGTGCTTAGAATCTATGTACATTTCGTACCTCGTGCGTGCTTAGCATCGTAACTGGACCGTGTACACACCCAAGCGTGTGTGCATGTGCAGCTTGCCATCACAACGTTGACACTTGGGGATTTTCATGTCTTTGAAACGTTCGAAAATGTTTGATTTTCCTGCTTTTTGACGGAATCATATTTGAGTGGGAGAAAGGTTGGAAGGACCCCCCCCCCCCCCCTCCTATGCAAAGCAAAAACAATTCTTAACGAGGGATACTTGGTTTGCTTCTGCAGTCCAAGCGGAGGCCAGGTCCCGGGACACCGCGGCTGAAACCCGCCTGGCAGGCATTGGGTCATCTCCCACAGCGCCGGCGACCGACTTCGTTCCGTCGGCCGACATGGCCCAGTGACTCGGACAGGTTCAAGCGAATTCGGTCTCCTTCGGGGCGATTTGCAATCATCCTTCATATTAACAGCCGACGATTTTGATGTCGAGGGTTCAGACACGGTGTCGGTCTGCGCGACGCAATGGGCCCTCTTCTCCGAGATCGTTCCGCTACAGTTCGTCGCCAACCAGGCGTCTCAGGGCCATGCTGCACGGGACAGCCGTGACGCACGGGAGCGGCGAATGCAGAAGTCGCAGCTTGTCGACGAAGCGGGAGCAGCAGGAGAGCCACTCCGAGCATGAAGTCAAGTAAGACACATGTGGTGACTATGCTGCACGAAATGGCATGAATGTTTCTGGTCTACCACGCTGTTGCACCACCTTCCAAATAGAATGGTATATTGCTCTGTTGTACCGCCGCATCACAGTTCATGATGCTATCGTGGCAATGGCAGTTTCGGAAACTAAATAAACTGCACAAAAATCCGCTTGAGGACGTCATTGCTAAGAGGTTCCCGATGTCTCGCAGCATAAAATACGTTCACGGCTATCAGATAATATATCTGCTCCTCCATGCACAGTTCGCGCATGAATTCTCGCGTGTATGATCCCAGGCGGACCAAGTGAAACAAACTGCCTGGGGTAGCGGTGATGCAACAGAGCACAGGCGGTATCAGGCGGACTGCAAGACCACTAGGAGAGAAGCTAGAAGCAGATGATACGCCGCCACAGCGAAGGGCGCGCGGTCTCCTCAAAGGGGTTGTCTGCAGGTGATGCCGCGTCGGGGGAAAGTAGGGGTTTCTGCCGGAAGGCGGAATGCATACGTACGTGCTTGTCGTACGAGAGGAAAACAAAAGTGGCACGCGACCTCAAGCTGTGCGGCAAGGAGGATGGCTGAGGCGAATGCAATGCTCGGGCGAATATATGCTGGCAGCCTTGAGAAACATCTTAGTATGTACTTGGGGGTAAGGGCCGTTTTTGTCGGAGGACCCGTTGTCCCAACATTTCCCATTTTCACATGATATATTTCAGCGCAAGCTGTTTTCCTTCAAGTTTTCCTATTAATAGATGCTTGTTTTTTGTTTAAACATAAGTCCATTTACGAACACGTTTTCCTCGTACCATTCCAGACATATTCGTGTCAGGGTGTCGTTCACTGATGCGTAGCACAATTCATATTGTGACATAGCAATTATCAACTGAGGCCTTAAGGTAATTTCGTAACAGCTCTGCTTTAGACGGCGTATCGTGCGAAAAGTCCTCGCAGACCATATCGTCGTCGGGAGCAAAAAACAGATTTTTGAATAGCATTTGAGGGGAAAAAACTGACGAGCTGGGTTCATGAACAAACTCGAGCTCGCCACTACGACTTCGATATGCTAAAGTAAGACCCATACACTGCAGTCTAATGTTAAACTTTAGAGTACTGTGGCAATCAACATGCTCTGTTCTTGTGATAATATGCGCGCCCTTGTTCTCGTCGAGATGGCCAGTAAGACGTTGCGCTTGAGTGTGCATGATTTGCCGCCAGCCTGGGTGCATTTGTTGAATGTTCCTGCGTATGCAGGCCGTTTGCAAGAGATCCTTGCCACTGCCCTTCATTTATTTCTCGGCTTCAATAATACGCAGAACAGAGGAACAAACGGACATGCATGGTTGCTGCCGCACATGCGTGCCTCCACAGCGTCAGCAACTTTTATTCGTTTCGTTTCGTGGACACCAGCTGACTTTGAAAACGACCCGACAGAATAAGGTTTGTCCTGTTGCATTGCTCACTGTCGAATTGTCGGCGTGGCACCTTGTATTTCTCTTTGTCCGACTATTTATTTTTTTCTGATGGGCCGTGGGAAGCAGTCCTGACTCCAGGAGCAGGTGTGACTGCAGTACACAAACGGATGGCCTTTAAGGCAATGTCGAGTAGAGCCGGACACACATTGCCGGTACCCGATTACTCGTCAAGGTATAGCCTCACGGTTATACAACAGTCGTATCCCATGCCAAGGATGTAATGTAAACGTCATCGTCGCCAATTCGATTCATAGCTACATAAAATCAGCAGACGGCACACCGCACGCCAGTGTCGTCTCACTTACTCGCGCCAACTGTAACGACACGGAACCCCACAAGCAAACATGTCACACGCCGAAGGTGGCCGTTAACAGGCGGACGATGACCAATGCCATTGAGCCTTTCGTACAAATGTTCGTGAGTTCAAAACAACGGTGTTGACCAACCAATGATTAGCGTCTGCTTAGGGCTATGTAGATACTCATCGGTCTATTTGCGAACCCAAACAGAGCTGAATTCAATTTGCAGTATATCCAGCGCCCCCTCTCCCCTTTCGACGCAAGCAGGGTCGGTTGGACTCGCTTGCCCCCATGTACCTCTCCTCCATCCCTGCGCGAGATATATTACCCTGACGTACGAGTGCTTGTGTGTATTCGGAGACAGTGGCAAAAATGTTTTCTTATGAACATCAGTAGTACATATCTGATGTTGTTGGTTGTATTCTCGCTGTACCAGTCCCGACTATCAACTTCGACCTCGAGGAGCCTCCTAGTCGGGGGACTAGGGCATCAGACAATGCGTGAACAAAACTGTTTTGGACACGCGCTCTGCATTATTGCTTTTTTTATACCCGACGAAACCATCGACAGTCGTTTCCTCTAAAAATGTACGCTCGTATATACCTATAGATCCCACGTATAGGTAGTCGAAAGGGAAGTCGTTGTCGAGGGCATCGCAATGACCAGGCGTGCGTTAGCGCACTTGCACCGGAAAACTCATTTGGTACGTTGCCAATTGAACCGATATGTCTTAGGACACATTGCGTGAAAATATTTACGACCTGTCGCAACCTACGCTGGTTCTCCAACTCTTAACTACTCACTCATCAAAAACGTAGATGGGAGACGTGCACGCGTAGCACACAGATAGATGTACGGAGAACAATACGCAACCAGACCATACATATTGTATACTGGTTTGCTTTTGAGAGTATCTTCAGGCCCGGGAGAAAGCGAAGGCGGTATTACTTGACCATGAATTGCACCTGCAGGATATGGCAGAAGAGCATTAAAGCATCGGGTACGAATGGCACGGATTAGCGCATAAGATAATCCAATCAACATTCGACCGCCTGGAACTAAAATCATGGCCAACAAAGACGAAGGTTAGTCACTGTGGTGAGATACCCGCGCGACACCCGTTCACTTCCTGGGAAAGGTAGCCGCAACAGCTTCCGAAACCCTGTCCAAAGTGGCTTGCTCGAAACTTCAAGGCCTAACAGCAGATACATCATTCTGGTGCCAATTCAACGGGAGCATGAACGTGGCACACCGTGTACGGTTAAGCCAAGCATTCACCAATAGTCAGTTCCGCGAGCAAGCTTGATGGTGGCAAAATCTCTGAGCCCTCGGGCGAAATAGTCATTGCTGGCGAGGTTAATGCCAAGTGTTTTGCAATGACACCTCATACACAGGCACTTTTACTTTGATCTCTGGACGCCAAAGCACATGAAGACACTGCCATCGCCGTACTATGACCTGTCCGGCGTAGTCCTCGGTAGAGCGCATTTTGCATTGATTTGAGGGTATCGGTGTGAGGGTGATCGGTGTGTCGATATTTATTATTGTGCTCGGGTGCATGTATAACATGTATTCAAGCAGGGGGAGTACCCTCGATATCTACCACCCTGTGTTGTATGTTGTACTGCAACAGCGGCGTCAATATTTTCCGCCCTTCATTGCAACGCATCCAAGCAACGCTTCCCATTCGAACACATTCACTGACCAGTGAGTTGGCATTCTGGCTAAGACGGACTGCCTCAAGTCCAACTTAAACTATTGCAGAAATACACGAATACCTTGTTCGGGGGCATTTGGCGGTCAAATACCGTGCTCGGGAGTTGACAAAGTGGGTGAAACTCGCGGGCGCACGTATGCTTGAACGCCCGTTCTGAAAAACAGTTATAATCAAGGTCTTCAACGAAATGCTTCGACACCGTCTGCCCACATTACGGCACACACACGTAGGTACTCCAACCGTAATTTGTATCCTTGCCACGAATACTGCTTGTGAGCCGTAAACGCCCAGTCATGTAGGATTAGCTACAGCAAGGTTCAGCCACAATGTATCTTAAGCTCCCCGGACCCACCTCCGTGATGCTCAGCCACGTGCGAGTGTTGGACCCGGGGTCGTCCAGGCAAAGTGACAGGTCGGCGGTTTCGTCGGTGTTGATGACGAACTCCTGATACCCGAGGGTCGACCCGCTGGACTCAATCTGGGTGTGGAATTCACCGTTGTTGGACACGTTGAGCGTCCGAACGTTCTCCGTGCCCCGGTGGAATGCGACATCCAGTCGAACAATATCTTGAGGTTCTTCGAAGTTGTACTTAATGCAGCACCCCCCGCGTCCTTGAACGAGGTTACCTCTGCACGACCAGCGAGAGTTCGCATCGAGATTGCTGTCTCTGGTGTTTTCGGCGGTGCATCCGTCGGGGCTGCATCCATGACCAGACGTTCTCTTGTCAAATGCGGTGGCTGCCACCTCCACGGTTGTTCGTTCGGCCGCATCGACGAGCTCTGGTCCTGGCGGCAGCGTTTATGCGGGGGATATCATGGCGTGTGTGGGAGTGTATCGTATGAGCGTTGAGAAACGTGTACTGCTTTCGAAATAGCTTTCGTATGGGCAGTGCATATATCACTGCTGATGGAACACGACGTACACGCTGCAGACGTTGTGCGGAAATCAATCAGCTCCAGCTCCACAAAAACGGTCTCCAGCCGGTGCATGGTTTGCTGACCGGAGCGCAATACCTATGCTGGGAACGTCGTTCAGTTGAGACAGTAGAACGTGTTCATTATACACTCAACATACTGCGTACATAACCTGGTGTTCACTACGTTACGTTTCTAACGTCTAGAGAGGTTTTTGTCCCAAAGCAACATACCTCTCAGATCTGGTTGACAAGATTTGCGGGACTTCGTCTTAATTTATCACACATTCTTAAACCGGAGATCGAGGGCAGCAAGCCTCACGCGGACACGATTGGTCCTCTCACGTCACAAAGTCTCGACGTCAATGCTAACCACGATATCTTGCCAGCCAACGACCCGCTGGGTCCTCTTGATTTCGTGTACTTTTGCTTCGTTTTTCCCAGTTCCACCTACGTGAACGCAACCTGGATGCATTATAACGTACGCCCACTCTACGACGGGTATGTATGGCTTCCAACATAGACAAAAACGTGAAAGTATTTCCGACGAATAATCAGGGCCAACCTCATCGCTTGGATACGTACCTGGTATTTTTTGTACGACAATCTTCAGAGCCTCACCGGCAAAGCGTACTGCTGTGTGTGTACTGCCAAGGAGTTTCAATAGTTTGCTACAAGCAGCTCTGCAACGAACGCGGTGTTCCCGGTGTATTTTTATTTTGCTCTACTATGTGTATTTCGTGTTTTTCGAGGCGCTGATTGGTTGGTACGATGACACGGTCGGGAGCTAGGGCTTTCGCGCAGGCTGTCAAATGTTGTGTCACATGGGATTAACTCCGACCCTCAAACTATTCCTTCGCCATTCTCCAGCCGCGATCTGATTATCGAAGCAGACAAAACGTATCTGCTGGGTCTGTCGGCGATACAGTGAGCGACATCCATTATTCAAGTTGGGTGAAAAGCCACTAAAAATATTAGTACTGGTTTATCCTAGCCGAGGGCCTCCACTTGTTTGCAGTGCCACCCGCCTGAAGGAACAAGCCGACAGGCCACGCCAACACGAACAATACTCACCGATACCGGATGCTGGGCACGAGAACGCCCTGATCAACGCGGAGGAGGGTCCCGCTGCGACAGATAGCAGAGCGGACATAACGGGACACATGTCGCAACACCGGAAGGATAAGTTCAAGGCATGGATGTGCTCTGCAGTAGATATCCGCAGACGATGGACAATCCGTTTTTCGGGTTGTGTTGCGCGTCCGGGAAGGTTTTCACTTCTCGTACTGTAAGACCAAAAGTCGCACGTGATTGAGCTCCCGGCTTGCTTTGAGCATCCCTGATCAGGAAGAGTGCATCGCACCTTGTGCCATACTTGACAAACCGGTGTGAAATATTTCGCCAGCACCGTGCCGCCGGCGAAACAAAGGATATACTCAGTATCGTCTAAGAACGTTTCGGTATCAAGTAAGCAGTGAGGTTTGTCGTAAAGCACATACTATAGCATAAACGCAGGAAACCCTTATAACTGTCACACAAACATTGATCTTGTCGCCCATTGTCGTCTGTAAGCGCTGCGGCTATGGCACTATCTGAGTTCCAGGCCCGCTGCACTGTCGCCGCTTCCTCGCCCCAGGTATCGTCAGCAGAAACAGGTTTTCACCGAACGATAAGCTAAATACGACCCTTCCGACCCTTCATGAACGAGCCAACACCCCGAGTTGGGTCGTGAACAGCGGGGCATCGGTGCCGCGACCCGTGTCACTCACGTCCGATTGTCAGGCGCTGAAAAACGTTTGCAGCAAAACCATGTTCGTAGTGATACTCGCGGGATTCCGTTTGAAACCAACGATTGCGCGGGGTACCAAGTTGTAGCTCACCACAGCTGTAGCCTTGTAATCCTGGCTGACATTCGCATTCCATGCCATCTTCGTCGCATACAGGGCCCTCCGGGCACTCTGTTTTAAGTTCGAAACCGAACACGACGAGCGTTATCTCTTATTGACTGTGTGATAACTGGCACGCTAAACATGGGGCTGGAGAAGTAGAATGATACTGCAACCCTCACCGAAACATCGATTCGTCGGACGTGCAAGTGCACCGTCGAGTAAATCGACTGACCTCTCGGAATGAGGCGTGGAGTTCGACAAAAATACCAACTAGTAGTTCCAGATTATGCTGTGCGAGTATGCACCCAAGGGGCTTCCCGCTGGTAGCGGACGGAATCTGTCTGCCATCATAGTTTCGGCGAATTCTACGCGACCCAGGTGTATGGGTGAGATAACCCTGATGCTGTGCATGAGATATGGGTGTCGAACCTCAAGCGAAGCACAGCCATGGAACAAGAAGCTACACCAACTGAGACTATATGGCGCTTAGAGCGACGCAAATTTGGCGAGTGAATGAGTCCGCTAGGTATCATTTAGACTGCCGCCTCAAAATAACGCATTGGGCGCGTCCCATCCGGTTACAGGTAAACAGCGCTGCCCAAGGGTAGATAGACCTCTGTAGCATGCAATGTGTACCGAACCAGCGCACGACAGTGCCGCTCGCGAAGTCACCGGCCAATGTGCTGTATTTCCCATGCCGTCAAAAACGAGAATGCGTGCCGTATGTGTGCTTCGTCGCGAGGCGAGAATTTCAGCACTGTCACGCGGGGATGTGTGAAGTAAGACCTACGGTACACACGAAAAAACGATATATTTCGATGTTTTTACTAACAATTTTTTGGTCCCTAACTGAGACTCCCCGTAATTGTTGTCCCAACCTACCAGCGAGAACACACACGCGAAGTATCCATATTGTCCTGCCATCTGCACGTGCGGCGTGCCTTGCCCAAAAGTGAAATTGGGTTGCCCCTTACCGCATATCGTAGCACCGTCGAACGTGTCGGGGAGGAACAACCTTTCGGCATCCCTGAAATTCCGCAAGGCGAACGAACGCACACCGAACGACCATTATTAACGTCATGGTCGTGAGGGGGAAGCAAACTGTTACAGATATCTTAAGGAAACTAGCCCGCCGGCGACTCCACTGACTGAGTGAGACTCGCTTTCGTGCGTATGTCGAGGCTGGAAATCGTACATTTGGGGTGGAGACAGACCTTCAATATTTCGAAGAGGACTTGTAGGGAATACCAAGCATTGTGGGCACAGGAGACGTTTCACCGTAGAGCTTCACCCTAAGCTTTATTATGCTCCTCACTTAAGGAGCTCCATATCTCACTCGAGTGCTGACTTCAGCAAAAATCAATTTCATCCTCATGAATAGTCGCGTCGTCCAAGTAAATATACAATCCCGTCATTTTCGAGACAAAGTTGGCATTCCCACGATTCTGGGTTAAGGAACCCGGTCATTCAGAAACGATTTGAGCGGAGGTTTGCTACCTATATCGTAGAACGTGCCACAGATCCCATGACAGATGCTGCGTTGGACCAAGCACAATGTCAACAGCGACAAGTAACGCTCACTGGACGGCTAAACACGCGAGTTGTAGAAACAAACACCAACGCGACTTGTGTCGAGGAAGTTTGTTCCCAGATGTTCAAACTTTTCGCTCGACACCTCGGTATGTAGGCACCACTGCTGCTGCTGAACCTCGACAGCGGGCCACGGTCTCAGCCTCATTCCACAACCAGCAAAACCAAAAGGAACGAAACCCCACTCACGTGGCAGGTAGGCATTGAAGGTCTTCGTTGACGTCTAATGCCCTGCACAAGACAGTTACATATCAGAACATTGCACACAATCGGAGCACATGTCATAATGAAGAACCGGAATGTCGGATATCGCTTCGCGGGGGTCGTAGTGCATCGGACCTACGGCAAACACAAAATCCAATGTTTGAACCTTTTTTTTCACTATTCCGGGGGACCATAATAAGTAGGACCTACAGTACACACAAAAACCTACATATTTTCGTTTTTTTACTAACAATATTTGGTCCTATTTACTATGGTCCTCCGTAATAACGTCGTTTAGTTCTCATTTCCATGGTCCCTCGTAAACGTCATAACAGGGAAGATACGTCATGTTATGTATCGCAGACCCGAGGCTGCACGATCGAACGAACTTGAACGTAAGCATACAAACCCAGACGATCACGGGATGCTACATGGAACAGGCATCGCTCAGGGCGCTTCCGTTCTTACCACTTACTATTACGAGGGACCATAGTTAACAGGACCAAATATTGTTACTAAAAATGGGTGAATATATAGGCTTTTGTGTGGACCACAGGTCCTATTAACTAAGCCCCCCCCCGTAATATTGGTATTACGCTCCAGACCGACAGCCATGGCTGATGATGCATGTTCGCACTCAATGTTCGCATACATAAACGCGGGGGTGACTGCGTACAGCCCGGAATGACCCTGATCAATCATACGTAAGCAAGACAGGTATGCTGGCCCGATGCATTCCTTGACCCTCGAGGACTTGCATGTTCTCACACGCGTGTATACACATATCTAACCGAAAAAAACTTCGGACGAAACAAGCGGCCGTTCTTCGTATACAGTCCAACAAATGAACGTCACGGAAGAGCAACCCCAGACCCACGACCTGGCTCCGAGAACGCAGCGGAAAAGTCTAACACGCCCGGGTCCTGGCCGTCTGCGAGTCTATGGGAATATTGGGCACTTACAAGGTCCGGAGCGACACGAGCCCATCGAAGAGCCCGGCGGGTAGTGTGGTCAGGCCGTTGGTATCTATCTCCCTGCAACCGAAGCACGAGAAAATATTCATCGTAGGGGAATATTAAAATGCAGACAAGGACAGTGTGCCGGGAAGCTACAAAAAAGACGATCAGATGAGATGTAGGGCGGGACACGGATGGAAGGTGCTCCGCACGAATCATGTTGGCCTTCATTCAACATCCACCCGTCCCCTGCCGCCGTGTTGCTTTGGGCAGGCACCGTCTCGCCCGCCTGAGAGAACAAGATTGCAGTGGAAGCCGGCCTTCGCTAGCGCCAAGGGGGAAAACATGTACAGCTTGACAAGTATTGCTAATAAAAACACACTTTAATGTGGCTGAGATAAAAGCAAAATAGTTTTCTTTCGGGATATGCCTGAGCGTGTGAGAATTAGATAGCAACGATTCGGGTTGGTGACGACTAAATATGTGTATTTTTCATAGGAGACGACACAGAAGGCATAGAGAGAAGATAATCCCAGGGGCTAGTAAACTCAACAATAGGGGAGAGCTGTCTGGTCGCGCAGGTGATTGGATGATGATATTTGGCGTACCAAGCATTCGAGAGTCTACCCGGAACACAAAGTCGTCGTAGGATCTGAATTAGTAAAGTTGTTTGATCAGCCACTTTGCAGAACGGGTTTGTACCGCATCGCTGACGCGTGCTAGGTTTGAGGTAGCAGGCGTTTTTGTCTAGCACTCGTTTTGACCTGCAGGAGGTCCTGACGTGTGAAATTGCCCAATGTCACTGCAACATGGTACATATCTTACCTCATTGCCGCCCGGTAGACCAGTGGTCAGCTTCAAAGACCATTGGTATTGGTACCCAAGTTCAAATCCCACGTGGTGAGACTTTAT
>JBBMHQ010075154.1:0-12394 GCA_037834295.1 Postelsia palmaeformis
AAGATGGAGGGAGTGCGGCTTATATCAGGTTACACCAAGGGTACGCACATGTCCGTTGAAGAAACTACCCATGCCGGTCGGGCTACTTTCAGCCAGCGCTGACCAAGCGGCCCGAATGTGAAATGGTTGATAGACGCGTACTGCGACAGAGGTATCACTTTCTAGCCGAGAACAAATCTGACTGACGGCGCTCCTGAACCGAGTAACTGCTCTGTCCACTCTCATCGGAAACCCCGTTTTGCGTATTCTCTCAATATGCTGTCGTAATAAACCTACAGCAAGCCATGTTCGATTGTTGTACAGCATTCTGGCTCTGCTCACAAGCACAAGTTTTGTGTGATTCTTAAAGCTACGCAAGTGAGGACCGTCAGAAAAATATAGTTGCACCTCTGCGCTACCCTTGCGTTGCTCCTCCTAACGATCGGTCCCAGCGTCCCTGCTACAAGGTAGCGTATTCCTAGATATACCGATCGGTGAGACAAGCTGTACCAAACAGCGAACAGTCCGCGCAGCGCTCGTTTCACGAGATATTGAAAACGCTCGGTCCATGGGGTGTTCAAAAGAAGCGGAAATTCGGGTCCTCACTGAAAGAAAAACACAGTCACCCGCACGCATGGACGTACGTACGTACGTGCGAGCGCACAGCAGCTGATCTCTCTCACCCCGTTTGCGTCCAGCCCGCCCCCGTACACCGTCGCCTGCAGAAGAGCTGCCGACCACTCCGTTCGCTCCTTGCGTCCTCGTACCAGGACAACTCTTCTATCGCGGGCGTAATGAAAGTTCACGTCGGTGTGCTCCGCTTGAATCTGACGCAGCAGCCCCCTGCGTACCAGCACTTCCTGCGGCGGGGTGGCAGAATAAACAGGCCTTCATTGGCGTTAACGCGTCAACGCGATAGATGCCGCGTACAGGTGGATATTCGTCACCTCGCTGCATGGGTCGCGATGCATCGGAAGGTATTCCGACGGTGTTCGTTCACAAACGATATTGACGATTTTGAGGCAGGGACGGGTTCGCTCGTCGGCGGCTTTTGATTGATTAGACGCCGGGATTTTTGGGGGAAAGGGAAGGGAGGTTATTGCCAGAGATGTGCGGCGTGATATCAACTCGCTGCTGCCAACCTTCCCACCATTGTCGCCTGTGAAGCCGGGTAGTCACGGTTGTAATAGATCGAGGTCTGCTGGCGATTATATGTGTCGCAAGGAAGAAGGAAAGGGTGTATTTCAATGTGCATCTCGCCTTCGCCCGTCATGGGTCTCCAAAAGGACATGCGTACACAGAAGGCGGGGGCTGGGTAATGCGGGGAATCTTGTCGGTCACAACTTCGCAGAGTGTGTCGGGCTATTCCTAGGAACGTTTACGACAACTCTTCGCCGTGACGTGGACATCACCAGAGGCATCCAACGAGACCATTTTTTATGAAGGCGCGTTGCATACCTCATCATCGACCGCTACAGGGGTTTCGAGCGTCCAGTTTTCCGTCTGGAACTCTTGTATCAGGCGTTCCGCTCGGTCCAAGTCCTCATCCCCACCCCGCAGTCGCACCTGTTCATTCCAGAACGGCGTATGGTCGAACGACATATCGACGAAATTAAACAATTTACCTGGTGAGTGATTCGAGCCAACGCGCAGCCTCGCTACACAACGTTTTACAAACGAGATGAAGAAAGGAAACAGCGTCGCACGCAGCAACTTACATCGGTTTCCCTGGAGCACCTCGGCTTGAAACATAAAGCGTGACACAACGCGGTACGGCAGTAGCAGAGGTACGGGCACTTTTTTCCTCTTAAAAAAACAAAGAAAAGTCCGATTGTGAGGCACCACCATATCTAGTCAAGCACCATATTTTCCCACCATATCTAGTCAAGCACCATATTTTCCCGCAAAACGTTGACGACAAACCGACGGAACACCCCACCCCGAGGCAGCAATCCTTCGAAATCAACAGATCTTCAAAATAAGCACATGCTTATTCCTCCAAGGCCGTGGACACGGCCGACGAACAGCATCGGGCCTATCGAAGAAAGCAGCAACTGCGCAGAACGGTGCAAGCTTCGCGTCGTCCCCTGGGTGTTCCCTCCTCCTCACCAAGCCTTCCTGGATCTGCGTGTCCATGCGGACGCCCCCAAATAGCGCCTCTTCGTCATGTCCTTCTCCCGATGTCAGAACGCCTGCTCGCCCGACCCCACTGTCGTTCACCGCCCCGCCTGCCGATCCCACCGCCACTGCTGGCTGCTCCGACGAGCCCCCCGCCCGCTGATGAGCTCTCGTGATCTTGTCCCTCACTGCTGCCGCGCGGTAGGTTCGGAGCAACGCGGCCATTTCCGAGCCTACCGTGATAATTCGAACCTGTGGATACGTTACCGAGAGGGAGGGAGGGAGGGACGCTGGTTGTTGCTCGGGTATTCATGGACATAAAGCTGTCGCCTTGAGACAGCGTGTTCTACTTAAAGCGGCGCTAACATTTGTAGTACGTTGTGGTCACCTTGACCCGGATATGATGGTTCACGAGATTGAAGCAGTAGATGTAGCGAGAGGCCAAATAAAAGAAAATTTAGTGTGTAGCAAGTGGGATGTGGAGGCGTCGTTGCACACAAAGTAACTTCATTTTCCGCCCTTGCTGTACGGGTACGCGCTTGCCGCAATCTGTCTCCAGCATGGCATAACACTCAACACGCGAAACCACAGCAGCAGCAGCAGCCAGAAACATTTTTTTCACTCCCGTCCGTCCCCTCGGCCACATCTCTACGCCCTGAGAGACGGCACTTCATACCTGCTGCTGGCCGATCCACTTCTCGACCAAGCCGACGGCGACACCGAGCTTTCCCTCGTCCTCGGCAAGAAGCGACACCTCGGCCGTTCCGTCCGCCGCCTGGGACAGCTCCAGCTCACACCCGACACAAAGACGCCGCAGCTTCCGAACGGACTGTCCTCCGACCCCGATGAAGGTGGAGACAGCCTCTGCGGGAACGGAAATCTTGGCCGTCAGGCGCTCAGCGACCTTCAGTGCCGCAAGGGAGGTTGCATGAAATTTCGGAAGGCGGCAGCAAATCACCAAAAGAGGGAGGGCACGGGTGGAGGGGAGGGTTGGGCGATGCCCCCGGGGAGAAACGAAAATGACACAGGGGTCGCCTGTGTATCTGAAGTACATAGGCAGTGTGAACCGAATTGAATAAAAACAAATGGACGCGCTTTTCAATATTTCAAACCTAGCGCCAACCCTAACTCTGACCCCGACTCTAACCGAGCCCCAGCCCTCAGCCCCTGGCCCATGTTAAGCTGTGGAGTGATTAAAAATAGCTTTGTTTATTTTCTTGATTTTGGGATGTCTGTGTAGCTTAAGATGCACAGACGCCTGGGTAACTATCGGTCACCGACGCCCCCGCCTCCGCCGTTCTTTCATTCGTTTGGGCCTCGCTAAACAAGCCTTGGCGGGAATGTGGAACGTGCGACATCGGGCGGGGCTATATGCCGTCACTCAGAAAGCACTGCACAAACTCGTATTATCATGTACCAGGTATTACTATGTATTACTATGTATTACTATGTATTACTATGTATTACTATGTATTACTATGTAATACTACGGCCCCCTGTAATAAAAGGCCATCTATGAAACCCCCCACCTTCAAGCGCTCCAGCAGTAGCGCGCCAGCTGTCGAGGCCTTCGGAGCCGTACCACGAACCGACACGTACGAAGCAAACTGCTCCGCCAGCGGTGAAAGGGGTTTGTGTCGGGTGAGTTTACGAGGAAGCGCCCTTGAGGCGGGTTGCAGACTACAGTAATAATAGTAGAGGGGGAACGCGCGACTCCCGGTTTCCGAAAAGCAACACCACCCACTGCCTACGACAACGGTCCTTAACCCCCTCTCCTGTCACAGTCGTACACTTTGCGCTGCAACGCCGGCGAACAAGTGACCGCTTGCCACCTTGACCCAATCTGTATAATCAAGACTGTGTCCGCCGAACACTTGAAGCCGTTGATATCGAAGAGTGCTTCTTTCGAATTTTGCCGATTTTCCCGTTTTTTTTAGACTGATTTCCTCTTGGTTCGCCTAAGAGAGGAAGCATACAGTTTCCTACCCGCCAAGTTCCTTTTTTCGGAAAATCATTTCCTCTTTGTCCTCTTTTTTGCTTCAAGAAACAGATGAAAGCCAGGAAAAACGTGTTTCGTCAATATCGATCCTCTGTCGGTATACGCCTGTAATCGTAGCGTCTAATGCCTTGTAATCTCTGAGGCAGCAGGGATCGAGTGTTGGAGAGTGCGGCGGCGCGTAGAAGATAAACGGTCTCGGTACGATACGATGGTGACCCTTTTTACCGTTCGAGACACTCAAGAAGTAAGTCAACCTCCGCGGTGAAAATACGTATTTATTGAGACACGCCGTGACTCGTTCGAGCTGACGGAGTTAATGATTCGGGAAACTATCGAAGGAAAGCCGACAGTCGTGGAGCAAGCCTAAAACAAAGCTAGCCGCAGTCGGCTGCCGTAGCGAGATCCCATAGCCAATAACTACTGCTGCCAAGCTGGCTCGTGTTCTACACTACAGCAGTAGTTATGCCTGCATTCCCCCACCTGTGTCAAACACTGGTTGATCTACATAAACCTTCAAAAGTATGTTCACGCCCCCCAAAATCGAAAGCACCGGCCACCCTCCGAGCTGCGAGACGCAGGGCATACGAACTGAGCCGGCCCACTATTGAGCCACGTCGCGTGGAAAGCGCAAACCATCGTGTCGTCATCAGAAACATCGGAAAGGCCCCCCTCAACTCGCACCCACCCCCAGTGCTTTCAACGGAAGAAGAAGGCGAACACGAAAATGGGTGCGCTCTTCACAGGCACACAGATTTTATCTTATTATATAAACACCCTTTATTTCCCGTACTTCGTCGAAAATCACGTACCTCCACGGCACCGACAACAGCGGCCGATTTCTCGCGTTCCCCGCCGCGCTGGTCCTCGAGCACAGCCTCCTGCCCTGCGCGGGGACCTTGCCCGTTGGTCACCTGTCCGAACGGCGCCCTGTCCCTGTATATGTTCATCAAAACGTTTCCCCCAACTTGCTGAATGATGTTTCTGAGCTCCGAGCCGCGGTTGTGGAGGAGGAATTTCACCTGTTGAAGTGTTTGCGTACATACATATGGACGGCCGGCACGAGGGACGAATGCGATCCTTATTTAAAAAGAATACGATTGAACTACGTGAAAAAAGAGACAGGCGACCACTATAATCGACAATGCGTGTCCGTAGCTGATGCACATCGCTGTGAGAGGTTGAGATCGTATCACCAAAGCAATCCCGTGCCAGATCAGCTCCTCGCTGCGCCAGGTTGGCGTCCTTCGGCGGGGTGGGCATGTTGGCACCAGAGGGGAGCGCGAACGATAGCACCCTCGGCAGGGGCTAAGCTTTCGCCCGTACGAGGCGACACAAACTATGATGTAATTTAACGCTTCCTCGTTCTGCAGAGGGGCGCGCTTCCATGTAACCAGCCAACCAGCGCACACCCTTGCACAGACAAGTACCGCTTTATCCACTTTGCCCTCAACGCTTTTAGGAGTGCAGTCTCTCTGCATCAGTTTTGGGGACAAACTACTCACCATTTGAGTGGTGTGTCCCGAAAACGGGACTGCAGTACACTAAAAGGGTTAAACTCCAGCAAAAAGGACCCTACACTGATTCCTAATCCCGAACATTTTCGTCGTCAAAACACATGGGTACAGCAGGAGTGCTATTCATAAATGGGTGATGCAGTCAACGCGAGCGCTTGCACGGGCGAGCACACGAAACAGTATTCACCAGTGGGGATGCGAAACGCTCACTTCGCGTGGCCGCGCCCCACCGTTTGAGCGGACTGCTTTTTCTCGCGCGGTGCCGGGCACCGATGGTACTTTTCACACCGGAACAAACGGTACTTTTCACACCCTGACCCGGAGCGCATCCGTTACCTCCCCCCCCAGGGTAAAGGCAATGGATCACGTCGGGCGAAGAGTTGAAAGCGAGCGAGGCACCAGGTATGCTATGTGTATGTTCTTACCTGGTACGTCTCCACCGGCCACCGCTCCTCCACTTCCCGGAACTCGAGCGAGATTTCACGCACTTTTGCCGCCGCCGCCTCGACGTCGTCGCGGACGCCCATCAAGACAACCCTCGGCGTTCCCTCGTGCGGCACGTCAAGCACGACCCCGAAGTCGGACTTTGCCCGAGCGGCAAGAGGGACAGAAGGCCACCAAGCATGAAATGTTGGCGAAAGCAAAAAGTTGGGACGCGTTCCTTGTACGTACTCTATTTCTTATATAATAGCAAATCCCAGCCGAAACAAATTGCTGTGGGGATCAAAGTGACAAATTTGATGTTTTTAACCCCCAAGTATTCTTGGGGTTGAGTAACTCTGTGGGTAGTTACTAATATTCGACGGAACAAGTTATGACGCACCTGTTGAACCAATCAGCGTCTCCTGTGTGTCGATTTCATATGTGTTTGTAACCCAGTCGAATTGGATTATCGAAAGAACCCTATCAATAGTGAGCAAGGGCGGGAAGAGGCTCTCCTACTGTGCAAGAACACTGATTTATTTGCCGCAGGTACTATTTTTTCCAGGCGTGCTAGGATGGGTAGCTTTGTCCGTAGACGAAGTAACGGCCTCCGCAAACGACGTAACGGACAAAGCAGGGTTTATTGGTGGAGAGAATGTGGCATATCTGTATCGGGAACTGGAATAGAGCAAGTTCGATTGGAAGGGAAGGCCCCGCTCTCAGTCCTTCCAAGTAAGGCATCGAGCGTAGGTCAGCATCTCTACACCGGGCACGAGCAAGCACGAGGTCCTGTGACGAGCACGGGCAGACGCGAGGTAGTCGCTGGCTTGTCGACTCAAGCCAGGAATTTGTGCCTGATTTTTTTCTGCCGCCCCATCCCCCCTATTTTGTTATTTGAAGGGGGGGGGGGGGCGGGGCACGAGTAGCTGGGGTTACCGAAGGAAAGTTTTTTTCTGCCTCCGTTATAGTTTACTGGAGTAGTTCGGAGAAGTATAATGGTACCGTACCATTCAGAGGCTTGGTCATCCGAGACAATTGTAGCCCGTACTATTAATAGCTAGGAACCCGGCTACCATATCCAATAGGAGAGAGAGATACGTACAATATGGTGGTCGATATACTCAGGGTATTGCAGAAAGCTGCGATACGGGTATCTGGCCGAGGGGAGGAACCTCTCTCTCTTCCACGACTCAGGAAACGATAATATAATGCAATTCGAAAGATATACAATAAAGGCCGAGAGGACGGTACTGTTGGCGTTTTAGCTCATTTTATCTGCGTCAAACGTGCCATGCACATTACGCCGCTCGCTTGCCGCATCGTCGCGTTGCGTCATTTTTATTTTCACGTTCGGCGGGGGAGCTTGGCAAGCATTGTACCCATCGACCCGCATTGGGACTCTTCGAGAATACAGCTATATATGAAAAATGAAGTAGTAGCGGGAATCATGCAGCGTTTTCGCCTGCGTTCCGTCAGCGAAATACAGTCGTAGAACCGAGGGGAGGGTCGTTGTTCCCGCGTGCAGTAGAAGCACAAACCTCTTCAGAGTTGGCTGCACCTTATTTACACAATATGGGTGGAAATAACGAGGGGTTTCCGCACGAAAAATAGGATTTCTTCGCAGAAGTAGTTAAAGAGCTCAGGCAAGAGATGAGGAAGGATCCCCGGCCCCACAGCACAAAACAAACGCGCGCCGGTTCCCACCTCCATCTGCCGAAGATTGGCGCCGCCAGGCCCGTAGATAGCCGAGAACGCCTTGCGCTCGATGGGAACAATCACTTCCAAGCAGTCTAGCCGGACCAAGTACAACCGCGCTGCTTCGACGTCTTCGGGCACGCCAGTCAGACAAATAATCGAGGAAACGGCCAGCGCCATGGACTCTCCACTGTGGGGTCGTCCGCGTCGACCGCTCCCAGACTGCTCATCTCCCCGGCTATTGTCACCTCCAGCGCCACCGCCTCCGTCGCCTTCGTCGCCACCGCCACTGTCACCGCCACCGCCACCACCACCGCCTCCACTGTCTCTACCAACTCCGCTGCCGCCATCACTCTCGCCACTAGATGTAATACCAGGACCGGTGCCGGAGACAGGGCCGGTAGGGCTAACGAAGATTTTGACGCAGAGCTCCTCTTCGAGCCGGTGCGTCAGCGCGTGCCGGTCGGCGCGGAGGGCGGCCGCGAGCGGCGGGTGAGCCTCAACAGCGGCCTCCATGGTGCGGACGGTGATATCGAGGCGGCGAAGCGCTTCCGTCACCCCCTCGCGGGTGCCGCTCAGGTGGAGGATGAGGGTGTCCGACCCCGTGAAAGCTGGGAGGGTAGAAGGGGTAGCAGGGCCGGCGTTTGGGCCAGGCTTCCGTGCTGCCGCCGCAGGGGGGGGGTCGACTCTACCAAGCAAAGAGGAGAGCAGCAAGAGGTCAGTCGAGCGCACCGATCGCAAGGCTGCGGTCAGCGGATGAGGACGGTGGACTGGTGAGAACAGGCAACCGAGATATATCTATATATATTATATATATATATACGTGTAGCTCGGCGTGACCAGGAAGTATCGACCATGCGGCTCGTGGGCGTCGTCGCGAGGAGCGGGTAGGATCAACAACGCTGCAGGCTGATAATTGAGCGGCGGGTTGATGGTAGATAGCCGGCCCACCGCAGAGAGGTAAAGCGTAGGTGAAAGACTGTGGGATACCAACATTTTTCTCTGGTTTGCCGAGGACACTTTAATTGTCAGGCGTCTCGCGACAGGTGCAGGCTTACAGATATTAATAGTTGGGCAGCTGGCTATCCCTCTGATATATTGCGGTACAGTACGGGACCGCCAACATGAAAATGAGCAAGGCTTATTAGAACCCTGATTGTGACTCCTTCCTTGAAGAACGTTGAGCCTACGCTGTTGTACCCGTACGGCTTACCGGCATCATGTAGCGTTCGCAGCTGAGCACGATTTCCACATCCGACTTCCGTAGCGTCCTCAAATAAGGATACTATTAAGGGGGACCACTATAAATAGGACCGAATATTGTGAGAAAAAATAGCGATATATATAGGTTTTTGCCTGTACCGTAGGTCCTATTTAATATGCTCCCCGTAATATTAATAGTACATTTCGTGCGTCAGACTACAGAGTCAGACTACAGAGTCAGACTACAGAGTCAGACTACAGAGCTTGCTAAGCGCTGGTATCCAACTTAGGTGGGTTTATGTCTCTGTTTTGGCCTAGTCTGGAACGCTGCCCAGGAATTGCTACCGCCGTAAGGAAGCCGAGTTCGACAGAACCCGCACAAGTACTCATAGCACTCGCTAGGACAAACGCCCCCTGTTTCACGAATACATAGCGACTCAATCGAGCACAACGTAGGAATAGCGAGTACCCAGGTCTGTCCCTCCCGCCCCCGCCACCCCGAGTGTGCTGCTCGGAAATCAGGCAGAGTGAGCACCACATGCCGCTTGGGGCCTCAGGCAGACAGTAAGTTGCGCAAGGTGGTGATGCTTGGTACTGACTTGACCCTATTTCGTGCGCCTACGGGTCGGGCACTCGCGCGTGGGAGGGGGGGGGGGCTCACCTGCTGAACTCTTCTGTTGCGGCGATATTGCACTCTGCCTCGAGCTGCGTAAGCGCCGACCTCTTCTTCCCGAGCACCTGCGTGCAGCCATTGCAATGGTCGGACCGTGATCATGCCTCCCTACGCCCACCCCCGCGCCCTCGACTCACGAAGAACACCAAATCAATGGCTGGAATCACCGCGAGGCTGAACCAATAGGTGGAACTGATTCCACGTCCCGTGGTAGGAGTAAGGAGGGGGTGTGTTTTTGTGGGGGGGGGGGGGCAGTGCTCGATATCATCCATGCTCGTAGTCGTATGGTCATAGACCCTAGGAGGGGGGGGGGTGCTCGATATCAGGCATGGTCGTAGTCATACGGCCATAGACCCTCGCATCTCTGCAGTGCCGGAACGGGGGGGGAAACCGATGGAATAAAATCGCATGCAACAGCGGTAGACGTCTTCCGCGCCATTACGGTTCCTTCGGCCAACGAGTGGCGAGCGGAATACAAGCCGAACTACTGGGACGGCTACGGACGTGCAACCAAGTGGCCAGCGGGATACAAGCCGAACTACTGGGACGGCTGCGGACGTGCAACCTAACGACGGTCGGTACCAGCCGCTGTTGACAGGCGGGATAATCAGGCGAAGCGCACTATTACAACAGGAAAGAAGGGAGGCCCCATTCGAGGTTTGGACGAGACAGTCGGCACCAAAACCGATCCGCTTATTTTCGGTAACCTGGAGAGGTAGCGGTGTCTGGGATTATACAGGTGCAGCTGACGATGTTACAATATCTGCATAACAACATTCATGGCGCGTTTTCGAACCTCCCAGGCGTTCACTTTGAGTACATCCAGGGTCTATACAAGACCCTCGATTCGAGATTCCTATACTCAATCGTTGTGGTCTAAAAAAGCCAAGGGCACACAGTCTCAAGACGACAAGACTGCCCTTATCGTTTGCTACGTAAGCGTCATAGGAAAAAAAGTGGGGATGACTGACGAGAAGTGCTCGCACCGTGCAAGCCTCTATTGCAGGGCCCATCTGAGGAACCCTGACAAGAAGCAAACAAACTATTAGGGTAAGTCACTAAGCCTTGGCTGGGGCACCAACAAACGCCATAGACCAAGAATGGTCTACGGTCACCCACCATCCAGCCACCCCCCCCCCTCCTTCCCCCCTACCCCCCTCCTCAATCGCTCACTCAAATCGTGACTCACCCGTCCGATCGCCTCGCGGGGGACCTCAATGCTCTCTGCCACTAGGTCTCGCACCGACGTGCCCAACCGGCAGGCAAGGCGTAGGCGCCTGAGGCCCTGCCTCATCTCGGCCACCTGTGCAGCCTTGTCGCGCTTCTCCGCAATCAAGGCCGCGCGCTTGTCCTGCGATTAAAACGAACACCGCCAGTTCAGCGCGCGCGCATCTACAGCACAAATTACATTACTGCTGGCACGTGACCTAGAAAGCAACCCTGACACTTTTGGGGTGTGCGGAGTGCTCAGACGAGTTAAATCGACACTCGTTTGCGGGAAGGGAACTTGGCGAAGTTCTACGCGTGCAGAGGCGTTGAGAATCGCGGGCGGTGAATGAGGGAGCGTCGTTGTCATTCCCAGCGGGGCGATTCGAGGCATGATTTCCGGTTCTGTGTCTGCGGCGAAGGCGGCCCTCTCCTTTCTCTCCATGGACGATAGTGTCGCTCTCCTACTCTGCGAACCGGTCGCCTTAAGGCATTTCTGCCCCTGGATATACTTCGTACCAGGCATCAATACGTGTCTGGATATGTCGGCGATAAAACATGCAATTATCTCTGAGAGTCCCCTCGCTGATAGTGGTACCCGTAAGCCTGTCCCCTTGGCGCTGGTGCCTCGTGCATGGCACTTTGCGAGTATATGGACGGCGGTAGTGGCAACGAGTAAGCAAGCACGGCACGCGCACGCGCACAGAATGACCGACCTTTAGAGCGTGCATGTCCTGCATCACAGACTCGAAGCCCGCAAGCTCCTTCAGCCTAGCCCTGATGTGATTCTTCCTGCGCAAAAAAGACTTCTCCTCCACCAGCTTCATGGACGTAGTCGTAAGCTTCAGGTCGATTTTCTTCCACTCCATCCTCAGCTGCAACACACACATAACAGGTCGCGACAGATTCCGCCGCACGGGACGAGTTGTACTACCTTTCGTCAAGCTCGAAGCCCACCCGTCACTCCTTCCAAACGTAGCACAAATGCGGGTCTGATGAGATGCGGGAAATTGGGCCGACGGGGGCGCTGATCGTGTGACCCCCCCCCCCCAGGCGGTGGACCTTCACAACGCTTCACACCTTGCGCAGATAGATAAATCATGGATTCCTTCTTGATGGTCTAGATCTTGCAGGGCAGATTATCTGTATGATATGTATGATATGTATGATTTAGCTCATGTTACCGGGTGAACAAAGTACAATCTGCATGATCTGTTAGGGCGTGTTTTCTGGGTCGAGTATGTGCTGTACAGATCCTGCACAGCTAATCATACGGCAGGGTAGCATCTCAATGATATTTCTGTAGATGATATGTCTTAAGATGATATTTGTAGATGATCTGTAGATGATCTGCAGATGATCTGTCAGACGTGGACGTCGTCTCGACGTCGCACTTTGGAGGTAGGGGTGCCGTTGATCAAATGAAACGTTTGGAGTCCCTCGCATACGGCCTCAGGAGGTGAGAGCGCTCGTGCGGGTGGATCGATCGATCGAACGATATACCCGGCAGCGGCATTCGAGAGTAAGCCTCCGTATGCGAAAGAGTAAGCCTTGTCGTGCGGGGGCACTGGTAGCGCTGAGTTG
>JBBMHQ010075165.1:0-12393 GCA_037834295.1 Postelsia palmaeformis
GAAATCAGGAAGGGAAGGAAATTCACTTTTTTGAGCGGAAGTAAAGTTTTTTTTTTTACTTCTATCGCAAACACTCTAATAATTTTCGAAAAACACGTACAAAAATTATAGCAGTACGAGTACATACATATCATACCAGGGATGTACGTATCATGTACTCATACTGCAGGCACTCAGCAGTATCTACCCTCTCGTAAGAAACCAGACTCTAAGAAACCTTGCCGATAAAAGTTGAAACCATAAGAAAGCATGTAGTGTTATCAATAGTGCGAAAGTGTTATCTACTGAACTAAAAATCGATCGATTGCCCAGCCGACGGTCATCCTTCCAACACCCTCCCCCGTCTGAACGGCAGGATTTTTTGGGCGTCGACATCTTTCACGGTCGTACGCTGACCTACCCGCTTCGTTTCAATCCCTAGGGAACCAGAGATATGTTTTCAGGGGGACACGCGCAGCAAGCGTTCCTATAGAAGATACACGTTAGGAGTGATATTTCAACCCGTGTCCTCAGCGATGTCAAATGTGAAGGTACTACAGTGCCTACTGAGCTAAGAGGGTACAATATCGATCGACCGAATACCCAGCCCAGGGTAAATGAAGTCCTTACCACAGAAGCTAGCGCTCGCTGTCTGTGGGAAATGGTAAGAAACCTTTCGCGCTCCGCCAGAATGCGGATGTTAGCCCATCATCTTAGCCTAACATCCTCAGCCCAATATTTGGCTTGAGGTTTTTGAATAGGTGCAGAGATCGTCGCTGCCAGTAAGTACATCACAAGAACATGTACAGCGTACGAGCGGTACAACGATAAGATCAGCACTTCTGGCGTACTACTGCAAGGCATTGCGGCGTACCCAGCGAGGTGGACACAGTAGCGTATGCGTACTCTCGAGGCCCTGGTGCAGTCTCCAGTAGTCCACTGAGGTACTGACCTACTGGGCGAGATTTTGATACAAATACTGGCGATGTACCAGGTATATAGCAGCAGCACTGGATATCATAGCAGTGTGGTAATACTCTTGTGGCAGCGTTTGAAATAATTTATAAAGTATAGTACCACCATTAGGTACCAGGTATACCGGTATATGTTGCCGCTGCTGAGCGTCGGCTATGGTAGTGGTGCTGTCGCCGTTGTTGCATTCAGCGTCCATATTCTGTTCTTGTTGGCGCCGCTATTCGACTAGTACTCCTGGAAATTTAATCTGTTTTAGGACTATTTCAGGTACGTGCTGCCACCACACGACTGCTCGCAACGACTGCTGTGCGTTGGGATCATATGAAACCATAATTCCTAACCAACGAGGTCGTGCTGCCCTGTGTAGTCAGTGCTGCTGTGTACCACGTACGGTACCTGGCGCAGAAGGCTATAGTACGCGTAATCAGCTCCAAGAGTAAGGAACAGGGATGCTCGCTCAGCCTTGGTATCTTACTCGGGAAGGGCTCTGTTCTTCACTAATTTGAAGATGACATGTTGAGATTTGGTGGGATTCCGTGCCTGCATGCAAATCTCAGCCAGCATTATTTTCTTCGAATACAATGGTACCGTTATCTGATGCAAGCAGTAATATGCCCTTTCAAGTTTGTTCTTACTTTGTGCAGTATGAGTCCGCGTTTTGTAGAGGTACCAGGTACGGTATTACACAGGGAGAAACTGATTGAGGTTAGACTTCTCTTTCTGAGGAAGTTGCACGGGTGCTCCCGATGCACTCCAGAGTCCAGGCGTACTGGCAGTATCGAGAGTTGTTCGCACCCCGGACAGATCTTACAGATTATACAGATCGTGATATATCTAGTTTCTAACCTGCCGCCGTGAGAGGTTGTGCAGGACCTGCCTTCTAGGGCAGATCCAACCAAATAATCTACGGATTATGCGACTCCTCCTCGGCAACATGAGCGAAATCATCGTACAAGATATGTGAAATACCTGCTGTGAAGCATCTAGATCATGAAGTGGGGATCGATCATGTGTGCGAGCTGTAGACGGTTTTGGCAGTGATGAGGGCGTGCGAGCACTCCTCCTGTGCTTGTGAGGAAACGACCGCCGAAAAATGACTGTATCCCTGCACGACGCTGTTTACGGTAAAGGGCCTGTTCGTGACCACCGAGCTTGTTTATACCCAGGAAGAAATAGCTGAAATAGTACGGATCGTTGGGGTGTAAAATAGATGTCGTAGGGTTAGACGCGGTGGGTTACTGAACTACTACGGTTGACGCAACAACAAGCAACAACGGCTACAACAACACCAACACCCGACACCAGCAACGACCACCACTACTACTAGCACTACTAGCACTGCTACTGCCGACACTGCTACCGCTGCTACTACTACTACTTCCACTACTACTAGTAGTTGTAGTACTACTGCTGCGGCTCTGGTCCGTCGTGCACCTCTAAGGAAAAACAATCCTGGCTGACCCGAAAACGTATAGTTCCATTCTCCATACTCCGAAGCATCCCTTTGATTTAAGACTATCACCGCTGCCCCCTTCTATCGCCGGCCCCTTCCCAGCAGACGCTTCACTATCACGAGAACCCCCCGGGGGGCTTGCTCACCACCTCGTTACCTCGCACCGCATCCGGTGCCTGAGCGGTACCTCTCTCGGTGGCATTCATGAACGGACCCCGGTGTGTCGTGGGACCGTGCAGATTGGTAGCAAGCCACGGTGTCCCCGGCACCTCGAACGGTAGCTTCTGCGCCAAGCATGCCGAGCCAGGGATGGAGAACGTCATCAACTGGACCATGTGCGCCGACGGAGACTGCAAGAAGTACCCCACGTACGGCGTAGAGGGCAGCTCAAAGCGACAGTTTTGCGTCTCCCACGCTCCGTCGGGTATGGTGGAAGTGCACCGAAAGAAGTGCCGCCTGGCGGGCTGCTTGAAACGGGCCACGTACGGGGTGCTCGGGACTAAGGTCCGCGAGACCTGCTGCAAGCACGCAAGCGAGGGTATGGTCGATCTCGGGCAGAGATGGTGCCGCCACGAGGGCTGCTCCAAAGAGGCACGGCGTGGCGTGAGGGGCACGAGGGAACGGGAGTTCTGCTCTCGGCACGCCCCGGAAGGTATGGTGGACCTGCACCACAGGCTCTGCGCCCAAGAGGGGTGCCCCAAGCTGCCCACGTACGGGGTGAAGGGGAGCAAGGCGAGGGAGTACTGCGCCCAGCACGCGCCAACGGGATTCATCAACGTCACCCACAGGTCGTGCGCAATCCCCGACTGTCCCAATCAGCCCACCTATGGCATCGCTGGCACGACGAAGCGGCTGAATTGTCGCCAGCACGCGACCCAGGGCATGATAGACATGGCCCACAAGACTTGCGTGTTTGAGGGCTGCAGCAAGCACCCGAAGTACGGCGTCCGTGGCGGCACGAGGAGGGAATTTTGCGCGCAGCACGCTGGCGCTGGAATGGTGCACCTGGGCAACAAGAAGTGCGTACAGCGCGGGTGCATCAAGCGGCCCACGTTTGGAGCGGTGGGCAGCAAGAAACCGGAGTACTGCCAGGTGCACGCGCAGGAGGGGATGGAGGCCGTCGTCGAGAATAAGATGAAGACCGCCCGCGAGCGTGTTTTCGAGAGATTAGAGGGAGAAAAACGGCGCAAGCTGGCCGCGGCTGCGGGCGAGGAAGGGGTGGAATACGGCCACGTTGTCATCTCCAAGGACACGGATAAAATGCTCTTGTGAGAAGAACCCGCCCCTGCCCCCACAATCCTCTTATTTTCGCTGCACAAATTGTCCCCCACTAAGTCCAAGCAGGGTGTCCCAAAAAACGCTCGTGCGGTTTTTACTTTTGTTTTTGGAGACGAACGACTTGTAATTATATTGTAAGAACGTTTTTGCAATGGTGAACGGGTTAAGCTCCATCTACCAGCGAGGGTGTGAGCTTGGCGACTCTCAAGAGTCTCCAGCTAGACGCAACTAATGCTTATGTGGTTTCGGCGTTGCCGACTGTACGACTGTTCGGGGTTTCCTTGTTTGTGGGAGGTTTATTTGCTTGCACGTGGCGGCGCATTTCCCCTGTGGGACCACTTTCGCCCACGACCAGGAAAGGGCAAGCTGAGACATCGACCGCAGCTCGTGATCGTACGCCACAATCCATCAACATCATCCACGGCCGTGACGGTGCCGGTGGCAGCGCAGAAGGCCGCTGGCGCTTCTTTCCGTCGGGTTTTGTTTTTGTGTGTAAAAATGAAGCCAAGTCGCGCTCGCCGACTATCACTAGTCAGGTAAACTCAGTGCGGAGCCAGCCGACCAGGTCTACTGTTGTGGCGGCTCAAAGCTCCTGCTGTAGTACCGGATACCACCATAGTTTTCAGGACCCGTTATTTGCACAAAAGCCTACAAATTCCAGTGTTTTTACCAAGCATGTTAGGTCCTGATTATTATGTCCCCCCGCCTTACCATAATTAGTGGCGAAAAACATATCGAAAGCAATGGACGAACACAGCCCGGGGTGCTTGGGGAATGAGGGGTATGTGTGTGTGGCCGCATTGCCCTGCACTGCAAGAGACGGGGAGACACGCGCGGCGCGCTACATGGCGATTCTCGTCAAATTTTAGGCGCTCTTCCCGGATGCTGCCTGATTTATTCCGCACTCTATCCGCGTTTTTGTTTGTTTGACGGCATGCATGGGTCCTTCAGGGGGGTAATTTGACACCACGCAGTGACGATTACAACGACGGCAGCCACGGCGTTTTCGGGGTCGGGGAATTGTAGGAACTGGCGTGCGAGGTGCAATGCAACGAGTCAGTCGTACGGCACGGATGCAACGAGCTCCTACCCGTCGATGGGCGCTCGAAGCTCCTGCAGTTAATAGTTCGAAGTATAACACCAACTTTATCATTGTTTCGGTCCACACGCATGTGTTCCGGCAGGGTTAGGGAATCGTAACACTCGTCGTGAAAACACCACCCCTCTGCAGTACGGTAGGGATGGGCGGGGGGGAGGGTGTTCTCATCGCGTGCATGGCCGTAGTCATACGGCGACAGACCCTCGCATCCGTACGACGCCGGGACGGAACGGAGCACGTTGTTTTTTCGCCGACCAGGCAGCAAACATCGATTGCACCACAAAAACGCGAGGCACCGTGAGGTGTTCGGCGAGCCTCATGAAGGGTGGTTGCGCTGCATCCTGCTGAGAACCCGCTCGTAGTGTTAAGGAGAGGGCATAGTTATCAAAACCCATTTTTCACACAGAAAAGTATACATTGCAGTGTTAGCACTAAGCATTTAAAGTCCTATTTACTACGCCCCCCCCCCAAATATGATGGAGGAAGTACATTTTTTATCACGGCAAAATATTTCGGACTGCAAAGGCTCGTTGACCCAGTATCGTTTCAGACGAGTTTTGTTTCTTCCGGTAAATTTCGTGTGATGCGTATGTGTCATCCGAGTTTTCGTCGGGTTATGCGGTACCGAATATGTTGGGTGCATCACTACCGTAGAAGACGCCTTGTGCGATAATGGTGACACATTCAAGCGGAAATGCTTTCTGAATGATGGGGCTCCCTAACCCAGAATCGTCGGGATGCCAATCTTGTTTCGGAAGGTGACTCTTTCGTATGCGTGGTCCATGGGACTGTTCATCGGGAGGCGATCTGACTTTTTTTGATGGAGGTCAGTATTCGGGTGAGGTGCTGCTGTATGGAGCTCCTCAAGTCAGTAGAGGACCTCGGAGAGAAAATGTTGCACCTCCTTTGTGGTATACGTCAGAATGCATCTGCGCATGGATGACGGCGGACGCTGCGATCGAGCATTCATTGCCTTACACTCGGTGCACTTTGTGGCCGACAATAATTCTGCTCGATGAGGCTCCTTATCCCGATGTCGCTGGAATGCAGCACCAATTTGTGTGTCTTAATATACTGTAAATATGTTTACCCGGGGCACAGGGTTTTACTTTCAGTATTTGTCAGGGCCGATTATGGGGTCAAGGCATAGATGGCGCTTTTTAAGCGGAAAGCCTCAGAAAATAGTAGGTGCACCGCTGTAGTAGCGTGCATCAGCGTCGGCTCCTGAGGTAGGACAGGGGCGGGGGGGCGGGGGGGTGTACTCAATAGGAGATATGTACTCGATATCATGCATGGCCGTAGTCGTATGGCCATATGCCTTGTGAGCGGAGGCGTCCCTCACGGCCGGGACTCCTCGACTGAGAAATTGCCTAAACGAACCCAACACGCTAGATAGATATAGCTCACCCCCTGTTGGGGTGCATTTCTGACCCGGTTTCTCCAGAAAAATGGAGAAACCAAAAACACGTACGTATACGCGCACCGAATATGGCAGCTTTCTGGAAAGATCTTGACGAGATGTTTCCGCAGGTGCACCTCTCGGTGTTTGGTGTGCACTCCCTCTAAGTTGTCGAGATAGGCTCAAGAACTTGCCCGAGAGAATGCGTGCGTTATATTTGTGTGCGAAGTGCCATCTTCTCGCGTGTTGTCATACGGTGTATCGCGAAGAATGTCTCTGGGTCCAATGCATCCCACAATGCGCGATACTAAAGTGCCTATAGTGTACAGATGGCACGAACATGGGATTTCTCGTCGATGTTTAAACATACCACTCTGACGGGTATTACAACCCACGCTTGGAATAGAATACGAACATTAAAAGGAGGCTTTCTTACCTCTCAGAGCGGGACAGTTTTTTTGTATATTTATTGCGGTTTTTGGATGGGAAAGTTTTTTCCCCTAGATGTCTCTGGAGCACCCGTTATTTTCTTCCATGCGACTTGGGGTTCTCATGATACCCCTCCCCAGAGATGGGCGAGGCCATGGTCACCTTGAAAGTAGCTTTCATGTCCAGGGCATATTGTTGAGAAAGCCTGAGCCAAGAGTTGATCCCCGGGATTGTGGGCTACATACATGCCTCATTTGGGTGGGGTGTGCATTGCCTCACTAAAACCCGCAATTCAATGTCACTAGACTGGTTGCCCATATAGGTGTTGTATTTTGTTGCGATTATCAGCGGGGTTTCCGCGTCTTTGTATGTGCTGGCGCGTTTTCGGCTCGAATTATTATTGCGTTCTTTGTTCGTGGAAGGCTACCGTCGGGCTCGGTCGATTCGATTACTACTGCGATACCCAACTACCAAGGGTATTGTTCTCAAGTAGTACATATTACGGGGGACCATAACCATCAGGATCCATCATGTACAAAAAACCTTATATATTCCACTATTTGTTTTAGTCAACATTTTTATTCTTGATTGGGGTCATTTTTATTGGAGAGATTTTTTCCCCATACTTTCCAAAATTTTCCCGCATTTTGTTTTCTTTCCAGATGGATTTTTTCTTCCAAACCTGTGAAATACAACTTTCCTGACATTTTTGCTTCTGCAGAATTCGAATCGTGACAGAACGCCTCCTTACCTTGATAAATTATTTGAGAAACTCTGGGGAAAAATATCTCCGATAATAATAAGAATGGACCTTGACTTTGTTCCCCCGAAATAGCTTCCGGGGAAGTCCAGCCGATTCACGTCCCTACCTTCCGGGGGGATACTTTTTTTCAACTGGCGATTGCAGCTTTGACTCTCAAGCTTGACCCATGTGGTCGTCCGCGGTAAAATGGGGGTCAAACTAAAGTGGGACTTCAAGGTGACGCTTACGCACGTACAACATCGACATCGGTTCTACTGTGGTGGGTGGAGCCATGCATGCGTCCATCTCCAATCCTCAGTGAACGGGGTCAGGCGCTTTTGGGAGACTTCAGATGGAAACCAGGGAAACCATTGTTCTGTTTTCGTAATTGGTGCTGTTAGCATCGGCTCAAGGTTGAGAGCCATGCACGCGTTCGCCCTCAGGAGTAAAGGTGAAAGTTGTTATGGTGTTGCCTTAAAAGCCTTCGGAAGACCGGTAACTGCCTGAGTTTAGATCTTGGGAAATATAAACGTGCTTATTTGTAATTCTTGGGAAACACACTTTTTACTGTTTCTGCCCTCGAATACATGCATTCAAGGGCTGTTACCAGTGAAGTCGCAGTTGGGGTTGGTGAGAGTGACGAGGGAGACTAGTCGGCACCGGCACAGACGGCACCCCAGCAGGCGGCGTTTGGCTTAGCCTAGGTGTCTGCGTTCTGGCTATCGGTATCACCCGTGATCGTACTGGGCGGGAATATGATATGTTCGTCGTGGTTTTCAAGGGGCATTCGACATGCCATAAACAGTTATGCTTCGTGCTGTTGGTCTATTAATAGCAATAATGCACCAGATTCACAGCCTACAAATACTAGAAGAGTGGAAATGACGAACGCGACAGATACACGCCGGCAGTGGTTAACCTCCCAACTGCATGAAGCCACTACGTTGGCGGTCGTTGTTCTGTCATGGATGCGTTGTTGTGGTTTTTAGCTTCGTCACATACAGCAGCAGTGCTAACGACAGATAGATGTCCCGCCAGCTGGACCTGTACGGGGACAGGTGCTGCCAGCCGGCAGAACCCCCGATCACTAAACAAACCAGGGATGATCGCGGGGACACAGGGATAACACTTCGGTTTGAAATGTAGTGCCACCAGCCGCAGCACACCACAGCGGCATTAGCATTGCGGTCGATTTCTTTAAGATAGTCGGTTTCGCAGTGCCAGAAACATTACTTGACGCGATGCGCGTCACCGCGCAGAAACCTAGAGAGGCTTATTTTTCAGTGGAAAAACGGCCTCACGTGAATGTTTCTGGAACTGCACCGATCCCGAGGAATGTAGGTTTTACCCTTTTACACCTCGAAAAGATGGGTATGTGGTGATCTATCTGATCTGTCTACTGCAGATGATCTCAGTCTTTGCCTGCCATTATGAGAGGTTGTGCAGGATCAGTATGGTACAGATCCAACCGAGGAAACACGATGTGCGCTAGATTATGCAGTTTATACGGGTCCCATCTGTTAACATCAGCCACGTATACCTAGGTAGATCGTGCAAGATCGAGAAAATAACCGCCTTGGAATATCTACAGTACTTCAGTAAGTGAGAATCGTCTGAGGCGTACACCCTTTCAGGGCTCCCGAGGGAAACCGCGTGTTTGGTTTTGTGAGTATCAGTTACGGCCTCGACTCGTGGTCGAGCTATGCATTCCCCCCCAGGAGGGATACTCAACCGTACTGGGACTCCAGTCGAAAATTCGTTCTGCTCTTGCTAGAAATAATGCCGCTGAGCTTGCGCAGGAGTTCGACCGTTTTTCAACGCTGCTCCTTTTTCTCGACAGTAGGGGTGCTAAAGTCGAACATGTTTTTTTTCGCAGATGGCTCTCTTGCGAAACCATGTTGTTGTTGTTCGGTACCCGTAACCTTCCCCTTGTGGAAAAAGGATCCCCGGAAAATGATCGCACTCCAGGGTGTACGGACTCAACCCCCTCTGCGGTATTGCCTACTGTACGCGAGCGTTCCTGGTGTAAGCTGTTTGCCCGGTCCAAAACCCGACTCCGATGGTCGGATGGGACACCATGAAACAAGCTTCTGGTCCGGTGAGCACAATAAGGGACAGTTTCTGAAATGATATATCTTTTCCGTTCGCGCGTCCTGCATCACAGCACCATCTGGCAGCCTCTGAAGTTCGTGCTAATATGAATAGCTTATACCAAGCCCGCATCCGCTGGCTGGTACCTCGCCTCCCGTGGTGTAGAGGTGTTTTTGTTAGTGACCTTGCTGCTTTTGCTTCCCGCCGCTATCGACGCTCCGACACCACGAAGTGGTTGGTACTAGATTATGCTCAGGTATGCCAAACTGTTCGCTCGGCTTGTTCGTGCGCCGTAAGGTTCTTCAGTCCGAGATTCGGCGGCATGCCGGGTCTTAACGTATTGGGGTATTCAATCACTTACTTGGAGAATGTATATCCCTTTGGTCCTTGAACTTGGCATGCCCGTCGTAGTGCTCTCTAATATTGCGCACTGCATACAGGTGTATTTTGATGAAATTTTGCGATCAGCACACTCCGCTTTTACGATGCAAACCTTGCAAGTAGATGGGAAGTTCTTGTTCTACTTCGTCAAACTATTTGCAATTACAATACCAGGTATATCGTACAGGCTGGGCTGGCCAAGAGCAGTTTTTTTGGGTCCCACGCACATTTTCAGTCTGTTTTTGCGAACTTTGATCTGAAAAATTGAGACGTGCTTCATCATAGTCTTCCCAAGGGATGAATTACCGCACCACTCGTATTTGTTTTTTTCGGGAGCTAGGGCACATTTCAAAAAAACTAAAAAATGTTTTGACTGAAACTGACGAATAAAGAGAAGAAAAAAATGGTGCATTAATGAATCTCTTCGTCTTGCCCGTAAGAAAGGCGTGAAAAAAACCTAGGTAAAAAAAATGAAAAACGAAGTGAAAATAGCAGATTTTGTGGATCTCATCGTGATATCTTCACTTTGTATGGGATATCTGATACACGCCATAGCTCTTGATGTAGATAGAATTAGGCGTTTTTAAGGGTTTCTGTACTTGGGGCATGTCTCAAGGAATGTTCACACTGAGTACCAGCGGCATCGATTGTCGGGCTTTCGTATAGATGTTAATGTTGACATCTGACGAGAAATATATGTTTCCTCAATTTCTCGACGAAACCAAGTCCGATTTGAAAAAAAACAAGATCGGCAACTAAGTGCGCTGCCGGCCCAGTAACACTGTTGACAAATTTGGAGGCATAATATTTTCAAATGATTGCGAGAGCGCAGGAAAAACGTCAAAGCTACTCTTGGCCAGCCCAGCATGTATTTGTTGGAACAAAACCAATACTCAAGCGTTGCAATAACATCCACTAACCTGACGACAACATCACGCGTTACGCAAACTTCACAACAGGACGTTTCACAATCGAGGTGCATATGGTGCGTTTTGCACAAGCGTTGCGGTATACGTTTTCCCCGTCGCCGGTTGACCTACGAAGGTTGTGGTTTTGCTAAAATGACCCGCAACCTATCCAAATAGCCACCTGTGTATCAGAAGCCGCCGGTTGAAGCTGATGTGTGCGGTATCACACCCGGACTCGTGCGTCATGGCCACACGAGAGCCACCTACTGCCGCCATATACAGCCTGGCCGCGGTACTATGTATTCGGTGTTAGGGATCTTCTTCTGAGAATCGTGGAAATCGAGGTCAAGGATCGGTGAAGCATGGCGATAATCAGGGTGGCGAATAAATTTGGGTAAGAAATCTCGAAAATCGACTTCAACAAATCGCGGTCAAGATTTTCAATGGTTCGGGATTCGACCGCGACGGAACACCTGAGGGTAAATTCTTGGGAATTGTTCGCTTAATGCGTATGCGAAGGTCGAGTTCCACGTTCATTTTTCATCTCAACGTCAGTGTTTGAGTGGGGTATCAAGCTTCTGTACTCAAATATCATCAAGTAAGAGAGCCTCAGGAACAATATACGCTTCGCCTACCTTAGAACTGCGTCTAAAGCGGAAATGAAATTTCCTTGATGGGCCTCCATATCTCGGAGAGAACCCTATGAATCCGACTTATCGGTCAAGGCTGGCATTTCGCCGCCCGGATACTGTTTTTAAAAACGCTACCAAAACACGCGGCGAAGCCGCGTGACTATCCCTGCTGACCTCGAGCCTCCCATAGGGTTGGCGTAACAGTTAGGGGCAGGGGCAGGGTCAGGGTTGACGTTTGGCTTGAGGTTCGGGTAAGGGATAGACCTGGGGTCGGGTTAGTCTGGGCCGACGGGCAAGGTTGAAACTGACGACACACGTCGTGCCCACAGTCTTGTGCCGACCAGTACCGCACCTAGCACATAGCGGAAGCCTTCGAACCCGGTGCTCAACGTTGTATCCCTCCCCTCCTCGCAGCCGGCACGCTCTTGCCCCGATTACTAACCTCGAGACGTCTAGGTGTGAAAACTAGGTGTGAATATAAACCGCTACTTGGTTGCACATGCCTCGTGAACCCTTCTATTGCTGGAAAGATGCTTCAACACTATTTCCAAGATTTGTTTCTTCATTAACCTGGACGCAGTTCTAAAGGGTTCAAACAACAACAAAAAAAGGAATATCTCCTTCAACTCTGGGATAAAACAATGCTCAGTACTCGGAGCCGTCACACTGTTGAAATCCCCGAAACGCGTATATAGGTACAAAACCTTCCGCTACTAATCGCTCGTATGCACGCCGTAAAGTACGCAAGAAGGTGGTTCGATACGGCCTCTAAATCTGAGGCAAAATTCTGTCTGGCCAACCCGATGTTCGACCATGAGCCACCCTCGAAATCAGCATGCTTTCGTCCGAACCCCGAGAGGTCTGACGGGTCCTAAATGCACACCGGGTGTACAAACTGCACTCTGCACATCTCCACCCTGCTCCACTACCAGGGCACCCTGACCCTATACCTGATGGTTTTACTTGTACCACAGCCTGTGTGATATTATATGGCATGGTCAATTATGTTGTGTGTGGTTATCCAACT
>JBBMHQ010075176.1:1027-12393 GCA_037834295.1 Postelsia palmaeformis
ATTCGTTTGAGGAGCTCCACGCCTCACACAGAATGGAGTCTTGATACTTGTGTATATATGGGTACCCTATGGCGTAGATGCTGAGTATAGGATTAATAGTGTGCACATACGCGCGAAGGGTGATGGTTGTATGATGCTGCCGCACGCTCTTTCTAGTCAGCAAACCCTGACCCTTTCCACCTGTCGCTCTTTGATCACTACACGTACAAGCCTCGCAAAACTCGGGTCTCGAAGTAGCTAAGCTGCTTGTAGGAAGGCATTTAGCGATATTTTACGCCCTCCCAAGCTAACCCAAGCAGCGCCCAGAACGACGGTCTGATGCAAATAAAACATCGTCCATCGTCCGGTGCCTTTCATATCTCAACCAACATTTGATCCCTGCCCTTGTAGGCCGAAACCGCCCCCTTAAGGAGGCAGCATCGAGCCCCCGCCAATGTGTGACTCGACTCCACGACCAGCTGCACGCGGAAAAATCGAAAAATGTCGTCCGCCCGAGCAGCTTAGAAAAGGCAGACCGATTCGTATAAACAGGCTTTGCCCTAAACCTAAGGGTAAGTCCTATATTTGGTTTAGAACATATTTTGTTGTGTACCCCACCTCGATGAACGTTTCATCCTTGAGCTCGTGCGGCTTCGAATTCCAGAATAAGTTCTTTTGGAGGGAAAGAGGGCAATTTGTGTGAAAAATACGGACCGATTTTATCATCATCGTTTTTCGTCCCAAAATATTCACCTGGTACAGTTTTTTTTTTTGGTTCTGACGAGTCTTGAACCAACATTTTGCATCCTTGCGCTCGCTTTAGCCCTATTCGGAAGGGTGCATTGCACAGCTCGGTTAGATCATGATATATCTATCTATCTATCTATCTCTCTATCTCTACAGTAGATCTCCTGGATATTGTACGAGCATAGATTCTCTGGTTTATCACCTGCCGTTGTGATTGATTGTGCAGCATTGCCTTATAGGGCAGATTCAACCCAGGAAACATGTCTTATTAATAGATGATGCAGATTTTACGCCTCCCACTCGGCAACACGAGAGCTAGAACATTAATAAGTCGGAAATATATATGCTTATAAGTATCTAGGTATTGAAGTGAGGACCGATGTGTATGATCTGTATGATGAGTACCTGATCTGTCCGAGGTGTCGAGGGACAATGCGACTGCGTCAGCGTGGGATCAAGGTCGATGAGAAGCTGCAGGCGAAAAATCAAATAGCAACACCCTCCCAAGCAGCGTAGGAGTGACGAACCGATTTGAACATGGCCCGATATTTTCGCATATTCCAGTGTTTTTTGTTCCCACACAAACCTTGAGGCTGGACAGCTCCCTCCCTTTGGAGTAACACATCGAGATCGGTGTGCGTGATGAAGACGGCCCGGTATGAACATCGTCCACCGTCCCACACTGTATAACACGCAAGGTATAAACCGCCGCACGCTCCCTCGAAGTATTTTCATAGCCGATATTCTCCATAAACCCACCCGAAGAAATTCAATGACTTCGGCGAGCAAGCTCTCGCCGAGGTCTGTCGATGGACGCGTCGCTCTCTGTTCCGTGTTTGCAATGCCCCGTTTATTGAACTTGGTCGGATGAGGTTGGGCTGCCTTGCTCAAGTGCTACAGGTGGTAGATATTAGTACATGCCTGGTAGCATTTTGTATCGTTCAACATACCTGAACCAGCCGTGTTCCCCTCCGGTGGCATGGTATGGTACCTTTGGGTCGTACCTTTGTGCAACAGCTCCCGTTGGAGGGGAATATCGCGACACCGCCGGCGTGGGACTCGACGCTGTGCATGCTCCACTGGGGCAGGCCGGAGCTCCAGAACGAGCCGGACCCGAACGGTTACGTGATTTACGTCAATGGAAGGTCAGGATGAGTACTATACCGTTGAGGTCGCTACGTATTGGAGTAGTCTCTCCTGCTTGCATAGTAATTAGTTATTTAGCACAAGGGCGTACTCCGGACATATTTGGTAGTTTGGAGAACATAGTTGATATTTGGCGTCTGTTTAGCGTAGGCAGTCCGTCATAATCGGGAAAATAGGCAGCATTAGCAACCTGGGCTACTGTGGGTTCCGTTCTGCCGTGCTCTGTTTGTCCCACCCCCAATCCTGTCTCTGACTCCAGCTTGAATCTCATTTTTAACGCAAGCAACGACCGACACCCCAAATAAAACTCAAACCCAAACTTAACCTCCACGCACAACAAACCCAGTCCGAAGCCTAACCGCACCCTAACCCTCACGCTATCCCTAACCCTATCATAGCGAGTACACGCCATCTGTAAACCGAGATACATTGAGGCGGTGCTGAAACGTGTTTTTGCAGGCTCGGTCAGGTTTGGAATTTCACGTGATTTTTCGCCTGACGGCCTGTTTTCGCCAGCCACGCCTCCCTCATTCCGCGCCGCCGCTGGTCGCGCTGAAGGTTTCTCCGGAAGTTTCCGTGATTTTTCTCGTGGCTGTCTGCTGTCGTGAGAACCCCCTCCCTCAACCCGCGCCGCCTGCTTTTGTCGCAGATTGTTCCTCGTTCGTGTTGCTTTTTTTGTTTTCTGCCCGAGGATATAGTTATGTTGAGGCTCTTCGGTGAGTCGTGCTTGTTTTTTTACTTTATTTTTCGCACTTATCTTGCTGTAAGAACTTCGCCATCTTCCCTTCGTTCATAATTTTTCAGGGCACGGCCTTCAGACCATTGTTCTATCACAGAACCTCGCCACGTTTCGTTTAGTTTTTTTCGGCTGCAGCCCATGGACCACTACTTTGGCATGATGTTATGTCGTGCTGTATATTGTTATACTATTGATGGCATTGTATCAAATAATCGCATCTTCTTTCAAACAGCCAGTCGTGGAAGGCGCATGTGCTGTTCTCTTGTTGGTTTAGAGGTGACCGTCTGCCATGTATGAGCTACTTGTCATAAAGGATGTTCACGAATGATTTGTAAATACCAGCACGTACTACAGTAATGGTGTAGGTGGTAGGAGTGTTGTCTTGTTGGTCGCTTCAAGGCTGTTTTGGTATCATCGTACAGGTTTTAGGTAGGGAGGCGATGAGGCAAGTGGTAAGTAAAACCCAGTCATACAGCCATACAGTACAGTAGGTAAAAGTAGAGTAGAGTAAAGTAGCTGTCCCTGCTTGCCACGGAAAAATCTTCATACGAAGGTCGGTTGGTTTGATACTTATGATTTTCACACGAAGGAAATCGTTACGGCGGCTTCTTGCATTCGTATGGCTGTCGAGGTTTTTGACGTTCGTCAGTTGTTGGTGACGTGAATTCTGGGGTATGTTAGATTGTTCGATTGTTTGATTGTTTGGGTGCCACTGCGGCTTATATGAGTGGTTTATTGCTGTTGTGCACCGCCTAACGCCCCTACAACGTTACCGGTATGCTGGTTCTGTTTGTGTTTTCTGGGTACATACACGCACTAGTATATTATGCCTGGCGTGTACAGTACTGCCAGGTATCGTTTTTCCTGTGAAAGAATCGGCACCAGTATATACCAGAGTATACCCGCGCACGTTTTTGGTCATCGGGCATTTCATGCACTTATGCTTTTCGTACGTACGAGTACTACATTCTCGCGATCGCAAGTTGATATTATTGACTCAATTACAACTGTAAATATCACGAATATCACAAATTATGGGCACGTGGATATATTGATAGTGAACACCATGGTATATACCTGGTATACACTCAACTATCTACATATACCTGAACACAATCATCAGATCATTATTTGTGCCTTAATATTATACGTACGTCGATGCGTTGATGTAACCCTACCGTGGTAAGACGCTGCTACTATTCACTTCTTCCTCAACAGGAGACCAGCTCATTCATGTAACATGTCCGTTGATACGTATATGGACGTATTTTTGCGTCCAACAGGGAGCAACTGGGGGGTAACAAGTTTCTGGTGTCCGATGGTATTTTCATGGCCAAAGCCCTCAACCGGACGTTTGTCGAGTATCCCGTCAGGGACTCCAGGTATGACACACCATGATACACCATGATACACCATGATACACCATGACACACCATGATACACCATCACACACCATGATCGTATTGGACACCTATTGGTAACAAAAAGTCGAAAACACACATCCATGCTCTTGCCATGCTCTTGCCATGCTCTTGCCATGCCGGTTTGTTGGTTTGGATTGGTTCGGAATTGGGTTGTTTTTGAGGGAAGTGTGCGTTTAGCCCTACTGTAAGGGTTAAGCTCAGTATAGTGCCTGCCGTTTTTCCTCTGTTCTCTGTGCATGTCAGGTTGATGAGTTGTTTTGCTCGTTTTCTTAGTAGTTGTCCTGCACTGTACGTGTCAATCGCACACACGCTGAAAGACATGGACTCATCAGCACAACACAACGACGCATGAAATACCCTTGGGTATAGTCCTTCCTGCGCGAACCCTGCAGGAGTTCGGACTCCATTTAGGTTGTGTTTCTTACGTGGTGCAGACTAGAGTGTTTGGGGGGGGTCGTTTTGCGTTCCGGCCGTGACTCTCAAGCTGTTGTGCGTTTTGGCTTACTACTTTCGCTGGCGTACAACAACATTCTGGCGTGTTGAAATTGTTCATTTCTCAACGCTTGTTTTAAGTACGTTGCTGGCGTGTTGGATTTGTCGGCGTCTTAACTCGGTTGGTTTCTAGCTATTTGGCGGCTGACGTTGTCGGACTGTTGAATTTTCCATTCCTTGTTGAAATGTTGAGCTATCTGCAGTTGCTCCTTTGTTGAAGTTGGTTGCGTGGTGTTCGCCTGTTAAAAGTGGTTGCTTGTTATTTTACTGTTGAAGTTGGTGGCTTGGTGAAAATGAAATGGTTGCCCTGCGAAAGGTGTCCGCTTGTTGAAACTGTTTGTCTGGTAGCCCTTTAGAAGTTGTTTGCTCGTTTGAACTGTCTGCTTGTTAGAGCGGTTTTGCTCTGTTGAAGGTCTTCGCCTGTGTCGAACTGTCTGCTTATCGAGTGGCTGTGCCCTGTTATAGTTGCTCGCTTGGGGGAGTTTTACCCCTAGTGAAGTTTTTGCCTTCAATGCCATTTTGCGTTTGTAGTGAGTGGGTTGTGTGCTCTCTCTGTCCCCCGGTTGCAGCGCAGGCAACGAAGCATTCTACTTGCCGGCCGCTCGCGCTAATCGTAACCTTAACGCTAACCTGTACTGGTAGATGTGAAGATGTGCACTTTTTTTCTGCCGCTATGGGATACGACCGTGCCGGATCTGTCTATAAATAGTACAGATCTAACGCAGGACACGAACTAAACAGCAAAACATCGTAAAGTATTATGTAGTGTATCTGGTATCTGGTATCTGGTATCCGGGTTACTATAGGGTTTTAGCGTGCGAAGAAGACGGTAAAGGCGTGCTCCACGTTCGGCATCACGGGACTGCTTGCTCCTCACACGCCTCGCTTACAAACCACTGTACGTAGCACAAAACTCTTTCACGTAAAGCGAAAATCTGTCATTATCTTTAGTACCGTGCTCTAAACATACGAAGTTATTATCCATACACACCGGGTGCTTATTATTTTATCATGTTTTCGTCACGTTCTGGTAGTTATTATCCGGAGCCATACGCTCGTTCGTCACCGTGTAGCTGGTGACTACTATTGAAGCTGACGCAAACCCCTCGTGAAACGGAATGGAACTCCATCGTCTGCCTGCCGCCGTTCAGGGTGGTTCCTTTTGACGAGGCGACACTCGGGCTGGGCGCGTACTGGGATCTCCCCGAGCTATGCATGTGAGTTGTGCCAACTTTAGCTCGGTTTTCAATCGCTCACTCGGTTTCTTCACCGCAGTTGTTATTTGTTCCTGTGAGTAGCGCTTGATATTGAATTTACACTTACTCGGAGCATCAGAGCAATGCTTTTCAGAATAAAACACCGGTATGAAGGTGAACTTTAGTTGAGAAGGGGTCACTCTTACTAGTCAATGGTCCAGGGTCGGGAAATATTGAGGCTTGGTTGTATGCAGTTTTTTTTCTGCTGGCATTTTGTCTCGCCTCGAAGTCTTCACCCCCCAGTGTATATATCACCTAGGGCTAGGCAAACGAACAAAAAACAACCCTCGACGCTACGTCATTACGCACGTAAAGCCTACGAGTACCTCAATAGAGAAGAGGGTTGCTTGACGCCCCCAAACAGTGCTTGATTGGGTCGGGGTTGCGCTATTGAAATCATGGTTGGTATTGATAGGATGGTTTCGTTGAACCGGACCGTAAACAGATGACTCACGACAAATAGCGGACCCCAAGAAAGATCCTACTCAAGTAGACCGGTTTGTGGCTTCACAAAGCTCGTTCTTGTGTTAGTTGCCATCTCGTGTCGATGTATTGGCGTTGGTTTGTCTTCAACCATAACCCTGAGAAAAAGCTACTGATTTTATGGGTTTGTTGTTCGTCTGTTTATATATGCTTGTCGTGACGATCGTTTGCTTGCAACAAACCTGAATCTAGCTTTTGTTCTTGACCCTTTAAGAACTGCTTGGACGCATTTTGGGCCCAGACTGCTGCTGCTGGGAATATGCGTGTTTTGGTTGTTGTTGCAGTGAAAGCCCTTGTCAAGAACAGAAAGGCCTGCTATATGTACATACCTGGTAGATCATATATTCAATATTGAATGCTACTACTAGACGGTGGTTCATCTCAGCCAATTATATTGAATGGCTTGCTGTGTGGGCGGGTAAACCTACATGTATTCAACCCTTCTGCCGCTGCAAAAATTATTTGCACACGTTTCTGGCCGAACGTTCTCGTATCACGATACAGCTCGTTGATCTCGACCTCAGCAAGGTTATACCAAACAGCAAAATCTGTTTTAATTGCACCGCATCTGAAGGACGCTTGTTCTGATTTTTTCTCAAGATTGGAGCAATGGTATGTCCTAGTTTTTTCCAAGGTTGGAATGTCCACCGCAATAATGTGTCTTGTCCCGATCTCAAGCCTTTTACTACTGTACAGCAGTTGGGAGTGGCCCCCCATAGTGTAGTGTATTGTAGTGTCGGTATGCGCGAGCAAACACACACTACTCACAATACCGCACACTATTAATAGTCCACACTATTGGTGGTTCATATCATCGGTGATGAGCAATTTCATCGGCACTTGGAGGCAGCAGCCGTCACCACTATTGCCTTACAGGGTTCCGTTTCCAGGCTCAATCCACCCCGTACTAAATACTCGGAGTATATCTACTATAGGTACAGTACTTTGGCCCGAAACGCATGGGTGAACTCGAAGACAAGCCAAATGAGCAAACTCTGAGTGCTGTTCCTTCAGGCGAATTTGTTTTTTTTTGTCACACAAAGGGGCGCTTGATTGCTTGGCTTTTGGACTGGCAAAGCGATTAGCAAGGCGGTTCACGGTCCACCCGCTGGCAAAAGCGCCACCTGCCGCTTAGTGGAGCAAGGGTTAGGGCCATACTATGCCATCATACTATACCCATCATACTATACCATCATACTATACCACCATTCTATACCATCATACTATATCACCATACGATCCCATCATACTACACCATCATACTATACCATCATACTGTATCATCATCCTATACCATCATACTATACCACCATACTATATCACCATACTGTACCATCATACTATACCATACTACTACACCATACTACTATACCATCATACTATACCACCATACTATACCACCATACTGTACCATCATACTATACCATACTACTATACCATACTACTATACCACCATACTACTATACCGTATCACGGGGGATCATGATAAGTACCATGGTAAAGAGGACCTACGTTACGCACGAAAACCTATACATTTCGCTATTTTTGCTCTCGATACTTGATCCTACTTACTATCCCCCCCCGTGTTACAGGCAGTGTCCATTAATGACAACTCACGATTCGTGAAAAACAATAGTTCAGCCAAGCGGTCCATTTAAACTATGCAATTGTAGTGTGCAGGTTTCAGGTGAAGTTGAAGCTTTCTTTTGCATGGGTGTATGGTACTGCTTTGAACTGTTTGGTGTTGTAACACACCTATTAACAGGAAAAACCATGTTGGTATTTTTATTACGTACTTGTGGCAGCTTAGCCGTGAGCGACGGCAAGTTCGTGGTGTGCTATTCTCCACTGCTCTGACCTTTGGGGGCATTTGTTAAAATGTAGTACCCAATCGGTCCTTGCATACCCGGACAGACCAAACTGGTAGAGCCTGGTATTTTGTTGCGTGTTTACAGGCGTGTCCTTCGCGCAGGGCAGATTATTTTGTATGTGGTATTAATAGTGCTGTGATGGGATAGCTATTCATATTATTAATAGTGTCGCTTTTGAGCTCTCGCAAATCGTTCATATATGTAGTTTTGAATACTTTACTGCGCACCTCGTGTCCTGGGGGTAGACCTTGTCGCATATGATATCGCTCATCACGCACCAGGTACGTGATACCTGGTATCCCCTATTGCAGAGTTTCAGCCACCGCTTATTTAATCATGATGCCCGTGATCGTGATCGCTTATTGTGTGTTTGCGTCGTCCTATCAGACGGATCGAACCTGGTCGCGTGGTACCCGCAGTTACCGGGCACCAGGTAGTTCATACCTGTAACATGGTTTTCGTTGCGCATGATATCGTTTACCGTGTCATGGCTCTTTGTGTGTTGGTGTTATTGCGTCTTCCTTACTACCCTCTGTTGGGGTTATACTTCGAAACAGGCGATAGGGGTAAAATCCATAACGCTATCCCCTTTCGTTTTACGGCATGGCACAGGTGCCACCGGGCCGTTAATTCGTGAAGGTGTGGGATTATCGGTGTCACGTATCGTGCCAGCGCGTCCTCTTATATGCTAACGTCCTTGTGAACGCTGTATCAATTTCCGGTCCTTGTATGTTTTTGCTTGTTGTACCAGTTCGTGGTATACAGTTCGTGGTAAACTGTATATCGCAAATCGCTCACCGGTGTCGCTCATCGTGTCATCCCTTCTCGCGTCTTGTCATCTGCAATATCATCTCAAACTGTGCGGCACAGGTACCACCGTATCCTCGACTTGCGAAAGTTCCGTCAGATGGTAGCGGACCGCCGCATACTCCCGGAAGGTTTCACGACAGTCAGGTCGGGCTCGACAGAACAACTCTTGCGATATATCAGCGATGAGGCGCATATCGTGGACTACTTCAAGGACTACGTCGATACGAAGGCGAGACAGCGAGGCAGACATCCGCTTCGCTTTTGGTTTGTCGATCACTGTTTGGGATTACCTTTTGTATTCGTATTTTTGTGTATCATCGTTTTTTGTGTATCATCGTTTTTTGTCCGTGGTACATGAAATTCGCTTATTTTGTCGATCCTTAAGGCACACTAGGTGTATAGCGTAGAATACTTGATGGACTGCGTCCAAACAAAGGCGAGTCGGAGAGACATGCCTCGCCTACGCTTGCTGCCTGAATAATTCGGTGATTATCCGCTTTGTTTGTTACTGTAGTGCTGTTGGTGCTGCGGATGGATTTTACATCGGTGTCAGTTTTCCGATCACTTGCACCGATCGTTTTAAGTCGTTTTGTCTTCTAAAATCCGTTTTGTATCGTTTTTCTCCGTCTATTTTCCCTAGTCCCAAACCTAAGTTAGGTATCCTACGTACCGGCATGAAGCACAGCACCTAGTTTTCGACACCCTCGTTTTGGGTCAGGCGACGTTAATCGAGTGGCTTGTTAGTCATGGAGTGTCCTGTGTTTTTTATTTCGAGGTATCAGTACACTCTATGTAAAACGAAACGTCCTTTTGTTTCTAGCAAAATCTCGCCAAGATTTATCTACCTCCATTATGATTGTGATCCTGATTTGTGATTTTCATCATGACAAGATCCTATTTCAATCTTTTTTCGAATCGCGTGTTGCGTGGATATGCTGGGGTTGGTCTTTTTTTTCGATCCCCTTCAGTCTTGGTCGTTCTTTTCCTTATTTTTTCAAGTTTTGTCAATTCCTGCGAGGCGGCGACTCCTGAGGCCTGTATTTCTTTCGTTGGGGTAGCCCCCTTGCAATGACCTCTACCATTCTTTCAATAAAACTATGAAATACGTCAATTGTGAGTTCGACTGATTGAATGGTTGGTACTCAGCTTTGCAAGTTGCACATTACGTTTGGTCTATAATACCCCATTTTTCACCGACATGAATATCCGGTGCTGGCAGACTACTCTTGTCGTCTTTGTCCGTTTTTGCCGATCTCTTGTCTCTGTTGACAATCCGTGTAGTCAACGTGTATCGGTCGACCGGCCGACTGCTTAAGTCGATAATGTGGCGTAGCCTGCATATTTCGCCGATCGTGCTACAGGCTAATCAAGTCGTCTCAACTCTTTTTGGACGGCAGTCTCTCTAGATCAGTTTTGGGCACAAACTACTTTGAATTGGAGTGGATTGTCTCCCAAACGAGACTGCAGTCCTACAAGGGTTGACGGAACTGGTGCGGGACAGCAGCACACCGTGAGGCGCGCTGTTGAACGCGTTGCCGATCCCTTTCGCCGACGTCTGTTGCCGATGCCCGTTGTTGATAGTGTACCGTAACCTTGTCCGCTTTGCCGCACCTGACTATAGCCTCCATTTGTATACCTGGTACCGTTTTTAGGTCATCGTGATGGAGTCGACGTGGAAAAGTGGCATCTCGCGCGACCCCTTGCTGTACCTCAGGCCAAACCCTTTCTTCCTGGGCATCGTTCGCATGCTTCTGGAGGAGCAAAATGTGAGATTCATCTCGGTGTAATTCCACATGGCGTTAATGTGTCTGCTTCGTGCTCATCACCTGTGCTTGTCAGTTTACTGTGCCTCACAGCAATGTGTGTGTGCACAAACATCGCATCAGTCTACTGTGCCTCACAGCAATGCGTGTGTGCACGAACATCGCACCTCGTACGTGCTCACAGCTTTATCACGTCCTCGTGCTCTTAGCGCCCCTTCGTTGTTTATAGTGTACATTTTGGCCGCACTGCTTTGCTCAGCTAGCGGCTTGCTTTCAACGGATGCGCTATTGTAAAATATGTACACGCCAAGTATCGCTACGTGCACGAACATGCGAGTGTTCCGCTTTCACTCCTCTAGCGCTCAAAAGTGTCCCTCATACCATGCGCAAAACATGGTGCTCTTGATATCCACCTCACGAACAAATTTTGGTATGTGCACGATCACGCGGCTTATCTTTAGTTTTCGTCCATTTCTGACGTTTTTGACGGTGCGCTTTTCGCCTGGCTCGAATACCTGAATAGGATTGGGGTGGTGGGCAATTCGTGGCCGTGCAGTGGCGAACGGAGCTCTCCGGAGGCAATTTGACCGAATGCTATCAGGAGGTCAGTGTTCGTTTGTTTCTCTCATACATCTGCCTCTTGCTGCATGCTGTAG
>JBBMHQ010075187.1:0-12392 GCA_037834295.1 Postelsia palmaeformis
GGAGTTTTCGCTTAAGAAGCTCTGTACCCCACCCAAAAACCTGCGAACCCTGAAGAAAACGAGCGTGAAACCCTCCAATAGACAATGCAGTAGCCTAGGTATCATAAACTACAAATTGATAGTATTTCAGCGACGTCGGGTATTTTCTCGGTCGAGGGACCCCGTCAGTCACTGATGATTTTGAGCGAAGGTAGGTACCCGCCATCGCTTCACTGTCGTGATGGAAAGTCATTGGGAATTTCCATCTTGGAACGCGCCCGTGGGCGGCATTATATCGCTGCAGTTCGGTTTCCTTTGTACTCGCGGGGTTCTTCAACAAGAACCTCCTTGTACTACTCTAATAGGCGACCGGCAGAAGGAAGATGCGTATGCTACTATTACGGTAGCATTGTTTGGCCAACGTACTTCGCACTGAGGGGGGTCCTGGGCTGAAGAATTTCCCAACGTCACTGGGATTCAGGCTGTGTTTTTAACACCAATTTTTCGTTATATACCTGGGCAACATGGCTCATCTGGTTGCACTTTTTCTCTCTCTGAAAAGTCAGGTTTGGGTAGGGTGTAGAGATCCTCAAGTGAAAAACATCATAAGGCAAAAGTAGGTGTGCGTAGCCCTATCGTACTGTGGCATGAATTGGAAGTGACTCGACGGACTTTCAAGCTCAAACACGAAGCTACGCGTACAGGCGTTCGTTCTCCGACCCCGGATGGCGAGCAATCTTAGTCCGCTGCCGAAGCTCGGCTGGGCAACACATATCAAGGTGAGGCTAACAGAGGCATCGCCCCTCCCCACAACAGTTTTCGGCACGAAGTATTCATGTTTCGTGGGTGTCTACAAGCGATCGAGAACTGTCCCGCCGCAGACGAAAAACAATCGCCTACGCGAAAAAATAACATGTCCACGGCGTCAAAGCCGGAACACCCCAGGCGGAAATTGGGCACTGCTGTAGATGAGCGATTGTGGAACAAGAGGAAAAATTGAAATTGCTGTGAGTATTGTCCCCGGAAATGGGGGCGACTTGCGGAGGCGAAACAAGCACCCGGCAAGGCGGATTGACTTCGCCCTGGTTGTGGCGAAGAAACTATTTCCGAAATTGTTCTGCCTCGAGCAGAAAAGTTAAGGAAGCTAGGCATCTGTGGAAACGGCTCCATAAATAGCACATGTGAGAACTCTGCGGTGCCCGTGCCATCCTGGGCGTAGAACGTGAACCTCTCACGCATCAGAGCGTAGACTTTCAGCCTCCATGGGCAATCAGTGACCATACGCTTGAGTCTGACGTCTAACAAAGGTAGTATGGCGTAGTTGTTCAGGAGTATATCTAGGAGAGGGATACTGACAGCCACGGCTACGAACGACATCGAGTGTTTGTGGACGCTTGTGAGGCATTGAGCACGCACTCCGAGCCGATCAAAAGAAGACTCGCTTCGAGCATTTGTATAGACAGGTGATATATGAAGCTACATGCCAGCAGCGGCCTTACGAAACAGCACAAGACGAATCGTAAAAGGCAAGGAATAACGGGAGGGGGTGGACGAACAGAGTAAGCGTAAGTCAGTGTCCTTTCCAGGCGTACGCTCCTGGGACGGGGTCTTTCTCCATTCGCAACGTTGTATATACAGTATTAACTACCACTGCATATATAGCGCGAAGCTAACTTGGACACTTGAGAGAATCGCGTAACTCTACTATAATGTCGCACATGCCAGTCTTGTCGCCAGCAGCAACAGTCTTGGTATATGTAGCCGCCCGGCTGCAAATATCGAGGACTACGTCCTGGCCTTACCGCCCGCCACCCCGCTACCACCGCCAACTCCTCCCCCTGCGGTGTGTGCAGAGGGCGGCGGCAGCGCTAATCGCGGGAGCATTCCACGATTCCGTCGCACCCATTCCAGGGCCCGACCTTCGACGGTTTTTCGTGTGGACGGTGGCAACTCACGGGCGCCTGGCCCAACCACGTTGCGCGTCGTCAATGCTAACCACTCATCAGCCTTCCCTTCGTTGATCCCCTGTTGGCCACCACGAACACAGGCGAGCACGAGGAGAGCGACGCCGGAGGGGAGGGCATAGCCCGAGTTTTCTGTACCAATGGTAGACGGCAACGAAGCAGTGCGCTCGCCCTTTTCGCCCTATTTTGCTCGTCGACCTGGGTCAGTAATACTTCTCGTACCGTATACAGGTATATAGCTACAGTAGGCGAGTAACGAAGAAGCACAAGAAAGCCTCTTGAGCCCTCCGCTGATACCGGTATGTACCGATCAAGCCTCCCGATCTGTCGTAGGTGTTATGGGAAACACCGCCAACTTGAACTTATTTGAAACGGTCGAGGTACCTTGTCCAGAACAGAGAGAAGGTCAGCGGCTGCCTCGTCCCCGTTCAACAATGTCTCCCTCAGTTCTTCCGTGAGCTTTGGGAAACGATCGTGGCATAGAGGTGTAAAGGCGCCTTGCCGAAAGAATTCTATCCAGTCAGAAACGTCTCCACGTTCGAACGCAGCTTCCATACCCTGGGCGTGAAAGAGGGCAAGGGTGGTGTGAGCGACGCAAGGTTAGGGAAAAGAGTGCTAGAGGGCACCCGCTGACTTTAACTATATGTCTCTGGCTGTGTTTACGATTTCAGAGAGGTGGAAGCTACGTGCCACAGACGAGGATTCGGAAGGAGAGGAGACCGTCTCCCAGGAATACGAAATGTGCGCGTACTGCGTGCTAGTGTGTGATGTTCTCGACAGCAACCACAGAGACGTGTTGATCGCAAACACGGAGACAATGCAGCTACCCGTACCTCGTTGGAACGATGATCAATAAGAAGTGCATCTCCGGTCACCCTAGCTACAATGGCCATGAGTCAGGAACTACCGGCAACATGGCACACCACACCCCCCTCTGATGCCCCCCGTTTCGTCTCGACAGGGATGCGTGGTCAATAGCCAAATGACTAGGGCGAGCAACAAATGAGTACGCCCCTCTTGCCTCTCCTCTCGCTCTTTCGTATCCGCTGCCAATAAAAAAGCTACTGGTATGTGCTCAGCTGCTCCACACTGACGGCGCGGGCTACGATAGGGATGGGTGGCACCTAAATCTTCTGAGGTTCTGAACTTACGTGGGGAGCTCTCCATACCTCACCCAAAGAAACTGATTTTGAGGCAAAACCCACATATTCTGATCAACGTGCAACCCGATGAACAATCCCAAAGCGTACTATTAGTTCTATAGTTAGGTATACCGCGAGCAATATAGTAAAACACTACCTGGTCGTGGTGGTGGTGTTCCGACGATGAATGTTGGGTTTAGGGGCCCGGTCGGTCAGAAACATTTCGGCCAGAAGGTGCTACCGGTATATCCCCTAACGTTGCACGCGTTCGACCGAATTCGCCTGGGACAACTCTGCTCGCCTGAAGATAGCCCAGCTGTACCCCTACAAGCTTGCTCAAGTTTTTCGCCTCCACGGCCCCTTGGCCGCAGTAAATGATGTCGCACAGACGGTCCAGCGGGTCCACCCTCACCAAGCAGAATCCGCCTATCCCTTTGGCGCTTTCCTCCTTCGCGTCACCACCTCTGCCTCTGTCGCTGCCGGTGCCGCTGCTAAAAACAACTTCTCCTGTGGTGAAACACTTTATCGCGCCCCTCTCGTCGGCTTTGCCACTGTCTTTCCTCCCTACCGCATCTTCCTCTTCGTCTCCTCTATCGCTTTGTCCGTCACCGCTGCCGAAATTCTTCCACGATTCATCCGTTGGTGGTAGCATCGCTCGAACGTACCGCAGTCCACCAGGGAGCATCCCGCTAACGCACCGGGGTTTTCCGAACCTCGGGACAGGTAGCGGCTGGACACCGAAACCCCGGGAGCCGGCACCGAAGGGGTTGCCGCGGCCCCCCCCACCTTCCTGCAAAACGCTGTCGGTGTATCGCGAGGAATCGCTAACGTTCCCATCGACGAGCGAGAGGGGATCAGTTTGATGCAGCACGCAGGCAGCGAGATGCATGCCGACCTGGAACGTTCAAAAATTGGCGGGGAGCAACAAAAGCACTCGTTTTTTTATTTTTTTTAATGCCATGACCAGGGCACGGAGACACAGCGAGGAGCTTCTCTAGGGTGGATAGGGTCGTGAGAGGGAATGAGCGGAAGAGTATGCAAGCATCGCCTCTGACGCTAGTAAGCTTGAAGTTGACGCCAGCAAAACACTGCCTATTCCTAACGTTAGAGGTGATCGCTGAACCAAAAATGAAAGCGGCCGGAAGCTCAGTGGGGCTCATCTCAAGCGCTCTGCATATCACAGTGGGGCTTATCTCAAGCACTCTGCGCATCACAGTGGGGCTTATCTCAAGCACTCTGCGCAGCACAGTGGGGCTTATCTCAAGTGATCTTCATACTACAGTGACAGTGCCGAACCGCATACCGTCGTTCGCTGGGGACGACAATGATACGATAACGCACCTCTCTTGCGTTGTACTTCTCGTGCCTAGGCGCACCGGCTCCGTGCACCCGGGAGTACTTCGTGAGCGTCCCTCCTGCCAGTATCGTCGGGTCAGAGGTCGTGAGCATCGGGTCGACGACGAGGCGCCCGTCGTACACGAGACCGCTATTGTTAACCGCGCGGAACATGTCAGGGTCGACGTTCGGCGTGTCTCCGCAAAGCAGCATCCCACACGTGAAAATATCTTCCTGGCTTGCCCCCTCAGTGTCATCGTCTTGGTTCTCCCCCGCCCTCCCCGTGGCATAATCTCCCTCTGTCGCGGCCCCTGCAGCGGCGGACACAGGTGGGTGTGTTCCCCCGTCCTGTCCACCACCTTCAGAACGCCCCCCGCTACCTGCCCCTAAATCGGCGAAATTTGCAGCCGCGATGCCTCCCTCGGCGTTCAAGATTACACCTTCAAGAAAGCGGTAGCCGGCGTCGTTGATTCCGGCTGCAGCGGCTGCCTCCGCCACCGCAATGTCGACGGATACGTTCCCCAGCGACCACGACCCTTGGGCGGCGTTCCCATATATGGTCGGTGCCCTCTGTGCCGCTTGGCCTACCCCGGACGACAGAGGACGAACCAGCGTAATCCTTACGGGGTCTACTCCCCGGTCGATAAGGCCCTGCGCCGCACACAAAGCTTTGAGGGCACCCGCGTACACCACCACCCTAGAATCTGGAGGGATGCTGGCAAGGTTTTCTTCGACGTCGGCGTGCAGGAATGGAGAGTCGAGGGAGACGAAACCCGGAACCTCTGGGGCGGAGGGGTTCAAACCGGGAGTCCACAACCCTAAGCGGCGAGACGTATCGTCCTTTCGTTTCACATGTCCGTAAAAACAAACGAGCGGATATCAGCGGAAGTACGGCGCGGCGAGGGTTACACGCGATACGATGCCTCGATGTCCAGAGCATATTCAGCGGTAGGACCGTTCACAGGTTTATTGACAGTTTTCGTAGATCGTGCAGTCAGAGAGGTACGATTGTCCCCAGATATATTGACGACTTCTCGTGGGCTGCGTATAGAGTCAGAGAGAAGGGGTCAAATAGGAGGCAGAGTGGGGATGTACTCATTGTCATGCATGGCCGTAGTCGTACAGGCACATAATTTCGCATTGCTGCAATACCGGGACGGAGCACATTGGATTTTCACCGACCGGGAAGGCAATGCTTGCACCAAGCGCGAAGCGCCGTCAGACATCCGTCAAGTCGCATGGAGGGTGAGCTGCATCCTTTCAACAACCGCTCACGAAACGGACTTTGGTACTTTGTGCGTACACTTTCTTACATATGGATGACGGCGTCGAATAACTCGATTAGTTTTGCCAGTGTGACTACTTCCAGAGGCACCAACGAGTATACCATGTAACTACCTCGTGGGTACCTGCCCGTACACACTGCGGGATACAAGCATCCCCCATGTGCGGAGTCGGGGTTCTCCACCCCGCATAAAGTGATCTAAATCGAACACCAGCCATGGTGACCGCCACAACAACAAACGAAAAACGGGACCAGGATCGTCTGCAGTAGTTCACGCCGCGATTGGCGTGCTTTACAGCGTCGTACCAGCCGACGCCGACCCAACCGGGAATTTTCGCCGGCCGAAAAAATGATGAGCGCGCTCACCAGCAGCGGGTAACGTAGGGGTGTGCGAGCTAAATACCTATGGAGAAAGTGGAATGAGAACCCACTGAAACGTGCTAAATATTTTGGTAGGGAGGATTTTCATTGACAAAACGATGCACGCGGGGAGGGGAGACCGTCGCCGTCTCGCCCCCCCAAATCACGAAAAGCGTCGCGGCTGATCGATCGCCCTCGCAAGGTAGAAAACTGTTATCACCTGAAGTCCCGTGCAAAGTACGAGGGTGTCGTAGGGTACGACAGATCCATTCGGCAGGAGAATAGCACGGTTTTCGCGATCAAGGTGAACCATACGTGATCTGCCGGTATATTGAGTAGGCATTCGTGGACAGAGGGGAGGGGAGGAGAGAGAAATTGCCGGCGTGGAGGTCACATAGGTCATCTTTTGCTATTGAAAATACAAGCTTTTGTGAGTTTTCTTATATGTGTGCCGCTACAGTATTATGTTTTTTAGTGTTGCAATGGGAGTGTTCTTTTGTTTTCTTATCATGGTTGCATGGTTGGTGGCCGGCTAGACATGCAGCGGTGTCACTGCTGCTTTGGGGGGACGGTGGGAGGCAGGACTGCCATCACTGCCGTAAACTTATATACGCAGGCTCAACCCAAGGTGCATCACCAACGAGAACTCCTAGCAAGGGGCAATCCTTGCTTTATAGACAAGCCATTTCGCATCACGCCTAACCGGCTTTTAGAAAATCAGCGCCCACCCACCCCAAACCCTTTGAATCCCCCGTCGACCCCACCTGACGATCCGAACGTGACGCTCCAGGCTCATCCTAGCGAACCGGGGGACGTCGGGGGCGTCTTCGTCGTGGGGGGCTAATCGCGCCCCACGCCAGCTGTCGCGGCGCGTGTCATGCCCGTCGTCAACGCCGTCCGCCGTCCAGGACGACCCCGTCTTCGTCTCGCCACCGTTTGTTGACACTGCCTTCCCGTGAATTCCTCCACCGCTGCCGTAATTTTCCGGGGTTTCTCCTTGGGCGGCATTCGGCGAAGAGATCCCGTCGGGGGAGACGAGGGTAAGGCTAGTGAAGTTGAGGTACGGGGTGAACACCAGCCCCTCCAGGCAGGCGACGGCGGTGGACGACGCTCCGACAATGACGACGCGGCGATTCGCGGTGACTTTGGGCTCCGTCAAGAAACGCCGGGACAGGAAGTAGAGTGCGGCCGGCTGTGCTCACGAGTTTTGTTTTCAACATGGTTTGATGAAGTCCGAGCGAGAGCGGTTGGGGGGAAGGGTTGCTGTTAGCGTGAAGTTCGTACGATTTCAAGCTACCTAAATACGTGGGGAGAAAGGCAACGAACGCTGCACGGTATCCATGCGGAAGGTTGGCGGCGTCGATATGCTGACAGGGAAGTCATAGGAAGGATCGGCCAGACGAGCGGTACGACCGGGATGCTGGAATACGTGCTGCGCGGCCGCAAGCGGGTTTCCCCTTCCATAGTGGTATTTTTTCCCCCTTGCATAGGAAACATGAAGGGGTCCGTACTTTTGGGTTTGGAGCGCGAGGGTTGTGCTTTTCTCGCACCTTATCTTCTCCAATCCCCCATCCCGCCTCCGCCTCGTGTTAAGTTTTCACCGTTCTGGGCCAACCTCGATTCCGATCCCGCCTCGTGACTACCCCACGCCAACGTCGCAGTATTATTTCAATTCCATTATTTTCATGAAACTCTACATATACGACGGTTCTTCTTTTACCAATCCGTCTTTTCGCCAACTCCCAGCCTCTTCCTCATCACACACAATACTAATATTCTGCGCCAGACCCCATTTTTTCTTTGTCCCTCTCCTGATTACCCCCATGCACACCTCGTAGTCCATCCTCTCCTTCCCTCCGCCCCCCGTGTAGCTCTTCTCGACCTCTCCCGCCTGGGGCTGTCTGTGATGCCTGGGCCGCAAGGGAATCATGTGCCAGGGCACAGACGCGGGAAGGTCCGCCCTCGGGGTGGACCGCCAGTAGATTACACTCTTATCGTAGAGCCGCATAACCTTAGAAGGGAGGGGAGGGAGGGAGGTGGGAGTATAATTCGTTTGCTGTGGGGCCCGAGTGAGCGTCAAGGAGCCCCTCGTGACTCGTGATACGATATTAGAGGGGGGGCTCCTTAAGGGCACTGAGGGACTACATACCCGGGAACGCTAGAATGTCATTCACGGTGTCTTCCACTATTTTATGTTATGGAGGCATGCTTCGTACGGTAAGGGTGGCACCTACTTTTACCTTCTGACGCTCCTCGCTTGAGGAGATCTATACTTCTAGCAGTAATTAGTAAGTCAACCCGGAAACAGATTGTGATAAAAGCTAAAGGAGCAACCCGACGCACATACTCTGTTCCGGAGGACCCTAGTAAATGGGACCAAATATTGTTAGGAAATATAGGTAAATATAAAGGGTTTTGTGTGTATCGTAGGCCCTATTTACTGCAGTATGCCCCGTGATAGTGGTGCTCCAACGGTTTTGTATCGGGCAAAGGCGGCCTCGGTCAGTCGGAAATATGATTTGTCTTAAGAAGTGCTGCCTGTATCGTAGCATCCCTTTTTTGTCTGTCTACTGGGTGAAATAGAGAGAGAGAGCTCTTCGAACGAGGAGCCTCGAAAGGCAAAAGGTGCTATGTATAATACAAGTATACATAATATTCAAGTATGCTATATATGATATAATATAAGTAACATATACAGTATATATTCCTTTACCGTAGCACCTGTTCTATCACTCGTGAGGAGGAGAGGCGACAGTCAACATATTCTCGTCGGTCACGAAAACACTGGGGTTGTGGCGGCGGCAGAGTTGGGTTGTGAGCGGTCGGTGCGTCCGGCACGGACACCTACGATTCGCGCGTCTTTTTTTAGGCTGCAGCGGCGGAGCAGCCATGCTCCATCGGTATGTCCGTGCGTAGAGGCAAGCACCGCCACAAGCCAACCTACGGCACAACAGTCTAACTGCGCCGACAGGAGGCTGGATTCGACGACGAAGGAGGGGGGGGGCTGAGAGTCGGCAAGCGGGGAAGAGGAGGCGGACTGAACTCACCGTGCGCCGGAATTTTCTATTTTCAGACCAGAACCGCAAGTAGCAAGGATCGTTTTGATTCTGGGACGGATGAGAAGGGGCGCCGACTGGAAGGGAGTGGCAATTGGAGAACGTGCGAAGAAGCGGGCCGAGAGAGCTAAGGCGACGTGATGAGGCGGCCATGGAGAACGGCCGCAGGACGGCACACGAAAGCCCACGACCGGCGCGCACACCAACACGAGAGCAGCACTCACCGTTTTCTTCTGGAGTTATTATGAGGCAGTAGTACCTGTTATTAACGTCGTCAATGGTCTTTGCGGTGTTGGCAGAGTTGTATACCCTTCATGAAAAATGTCCCCGGCAATTATCAGGGACGTGGCTTCATAGCTGTGCCGCACCTTGTGAGACAGTCCGAGAATACGTGGCGGTCGTTGATGTGTGTACGTTGGTTTTTGGTTCAACTGTTTTTTTATTCACTCCATGCCCGCGAGTCGCCACTCTGACAGCACCCCAGACAGCAGGTGTGTTCCTCCCTGTGTTCCACGAATATCGTGCGTTTCGTACGGTGCAGACAGCACTCCAGACAGCAGCCGCTGTAATCAGTAGCCACGAATTTGTTATCAATAGTTGTGAGGACGGGGGGAACTCTATGTTGTGCTTGAGAGGATATACCCGCGGCCATGTCATACATTCCAGATCGCACATTGATTTTATCTTGTGTGCGCCTTCTTTGTTTCGTGTGTTTTCTATGTGGGAAGGCGTCGTGCTCCCCAGTCAAATTCTGATTCGTTTTTTTTTTAAATGGTTTTTCGGGTCTTCCTATTAATAGGGCTCCAGCACCTTGGTGTGGCCACAACAGCAACAACAACAACGACAACAGCAACGACAACAACAACAACAACAACAACAACGACGACAACAACAACAACAACAACAACAACGACGACGACAACGACAACGACGGCATCAACAACAACAACGACAACAACGACAACAACAACGACAACAACGACAACAACAACGACAACAACAAGATATATATAATCTAGACCATAACCTACTGCTGAATGAGATGTTGTGCAGGATCGGTACAGCCCAGACCCGAGCCCACAGGGGGGGGGAAAGAATGTCCTACTGTCATACTTAACGCATGCCAATTACACGGCTCCCGCCACCCTGCGACACGAGCTTCCACTACGGGCGGTGTGACGTGGAAACCGATAACAATCTCGCCGATGCGCGCAACATTAATATTTTATGATTAAAGCCAACCTTTTAGGCGTACGTCGACGAGGGGAAAAAATGGCTCAAGTTTTCTCGCGATAAAAATGCAAGGCACAAAGACTAGGGGGAAGGGGGGGGGGGCTAGGAGGGAGAGAAAAAAAGAAGGGCGAAGATGATAAGTGGGAAGAGGATCAAAACAGGAATGGCGGGGTCTCCCCAACGGACGGAAGATCTGCGCAATACATTTGAAATCCCGCGTGTATCATCAAGTACCTGTGCCTGCTACGTCTTACGGGGGACCATAGTAAATGGGACCAAACATTGTTAGCAAAAACACGTAAATATATAGGTTTTGGAGTGCACGTTAGGTCCTATTTATTATGATCCCCCATAGTACCACTCTGGCCGTTTTTTTGTATCTTTCGAATTATCTATTTTTTCATAGAATGCGTACATCGTACCTGTCGTTTGCATTGTCTACTCTGCTCACTGCATAACAATGCTGTACATCTCTCTCTGTGGCGTAGTTCTGTGACCCCAGAGCTTGTGTCTCTCTAGGATTAAAGAATCGGCACTGACACTCGTTGTGCTGGATGTCGACGGGTAGAAAGAACGGTTTCGTGTGAAAACACACACATTGCATGGGTACAGTCCCTGCTTGGAACCTGAACGCATCATAATATGAATTCCTTTTGGATTATGACTATGAGTGCCGTTCGGACCGTGATTCTGAACGTCGTTTGGATTGTGAAATACGAATGCCGCTAGGACTATAACTCTGAATGCCGTTGGGGTTGTGACTATGAACGCCGTCTGAACTGTGATAATAAATGCGGAATGACTCCCTTTTCTATTTTCCTATTTTTTCGTCACCCCTAAGCGATGCACACCAGGTACATTGTTTCCCCCCTCAAAGTCGGTATATGGTAGGTACGTTGTGCGTACGTACACGTGAGGAACCTGAGACGAAGTGCTACTACTCCGCCCCAAAATTCACGGAGAGTTTGCTCAATAGCGTGAATGTCTAAACGCTTCTTATGTTCCCGCCCAGAGTGGTATAGGCCATTGCTACAATATAATTGCGGGGTGGCTAATGTAATGAGAATCAGAACTCACGATGGAACCGAAAAACATGTGACCCCTCTTTGTCAACACACCACATTTGTTCCTGATTATGCGCTCGCTCGTAACAGTACTTGGGTGCCCCCTCGTAAATCGTACGTGACGCGGGGGTCTACATGGGTTGCAAGTTCCATGCTGTTCGACTCCAAACATCCAGAAAAAGGTTGACTGGACACAGAAACGAGTACGAAAACGCGCCTCTCTCTAGGCCGACTGAATGGCAGATGTTTGCAACGACGGCATTGCACGGCGTACAGATGCGAGTGCCATGCTGTTTGGCTCCGAACATCCAGAAAGGAGACTGTTTTGTCACAGCAAAAGCACCCGAACACGCCTCCCTGTGTAGACCGATCGGCAGATGTGTTATACACACACAGCAACGGAATCGCACAGCAGTGCATATATGCAAGCGCCCCCATGCCTGCCCCTTGCGTATCCCAAGCAGCTGTGCAAAAAGAAGAAGAAAAAAAAAGGCCCTCCACGTGTCAACTCGCACATCCCACAGCTGGTCAGATGTCTGACAAAACAAAACATGAAAACAAACACAAACACACACACAAACACACACCTCTTTCAAGGCGAATCGACAATGTCCCGAGAATATGGGGTTGAGCACAAGAGCGGTCAGCAGAGCATGGTTTCGCGGGCGGTGGCGGTCGAACGAGACGAAATCCTCCACCTCGAATTCGGACCGTATGCGCACGATCTCGTCGCCGCCACAAGCCTCCCTGCTCGCGACGAACACCCCCACCACCTGACGACCCATAGTTGCCACGAACGCCGCGGAGGGGGGATTGTCCGCCAAGTCCTGCACGGCATGTGGGTACGCAGGGGAAAGCGGGGTGGGCGGTGGGGGTGGGGGGGTGTACTCGATAGGATATGTGTACTCGACCTCATGCAGGGCCGTAGTCGTACGACGGTTGTGGGGGGAGGGGGGGGTGTACTCGATAGGAGA
>JBBMHQ010075198.1:0-26135 GCA_037834295.1 Postelsia palmaeformis
CTCAAAGTACCACACAGGCGCAGTCCTGGGCAGCCTTCAACACCACAGAGAAAGGGCGTCGTCCCTTCAGAACATGGAGGTGCCCGTATTCAGATCGGCGTGAAATTGACACCACGACGCCGTTCAAAAAACCGCTTCGCACATCCTGAGCGCTACATTCAGGGGTTTTCATAAATTATTAAAAAGCGTTTTGGTTCGGGGGGGAAGATGTGCAAATTTTTGTACCCACCTAAAAAAAATGTTTCGAAGTGCTATTTTTTGTTACCTTCTGCTGTCCGCTGTATTCATTGTCTGGCCACGATACTGCCACCGCTAGAAAGCTACAGTGGTCATCTTTCATTACGTCCCACCAAACACATGCACATGCCGTTAAATGACGCTGCAGATGTCCCGAGAAGCCTTCACGATATTCCGAACACCGAGAAAAATGTGCTCGTGAGATATACGGAGTATTTTTTTTCCCAAAAATCCGATTTTTTTTTTTTTAAAGCCACATTTTGATCCACTAACTATGAGCCTCCGTAATAGTTGACTCTCTAGCAACTCAACTGCCGGGAAACACCGTACATACGCAGTCCACCTTGGTGCGCTCTCTTGTGTAGTCATCGGTCGAAGCAAAACATGACGGCTGCTTGTCACGGGCCGTGCGTACTTTCTCATCATCAATCAACACAACTATCAGCGACAATTGAGTGGTCCGTTCGTCGGACATTATTTTACGCTCTGGCACTACTGCTGTTGTACCTGATAGGTATTACTAGTACTGTTGCCTGATCTTATTTGCAGATTATTCCTATTATGTATACGCACGGTGACAATAATAACGAAGTTTTCAACGTATTAAATAAATATCCCTGGCCGATGGTGGTAGTACCTGCCAATCACTTGGTCTATGGCACACGCCCGATCTACCGATCACTTGCCCGAGCAAGTTTCAACAACATCTTGAGTCTGCGCGTCCGACCAAATTCGTCACGCACGCAACTCCTGTTGAATACTTCGTACATGATATTATAACAGCAGTGCATACCTCGACTTGATCAGGTTCGTGGATCTTCACACCAAATAACGATCGGTTCTGCACCATGTCTATCTCTCTCTATATATACTCCTGGCTCCGTTGTGGTCCTGCTGCGCGAGACATTCGATGAATAGGTCCTCGTTCAGTAAAGCTCACGCTAACATACTATGGCCACATGTATAAACATACGGTGAGTGTATTCGTCGTTACAGCATCAGCGCCGGCCGCAACTATTAATCCCATGCGCATGAGTATGTAAACCGGACCTGATCCTCACCAATATAATGTATCTAGCTCGGTGGAGATGACCTCACAGGGAAGCCGTCTTCTCCCTGGGTAGTGTGCTACATATCCCCAGCACTTGCAGTACCTGCCATATTTTTTTTGCGGATGATACTTCATCTACGCTCCACTCATCGATCTCTTGCCCACCACAAGAAGTCTGCGCGACGGATGAAATTCGTCATTCGCCCAACTCCTTGCAGTGTGTCGGACAAAGGCGATGGTGCAAGGAGCGTGGTCCCCGTTTTCGTCGTTGGACGTCGCGTGCCGTCGGAAGCACGAATGTGCTCTATTTGGCCTCCTTGTCAGGCTCCCCTTGTACCATATACGAGATATAAGGGTCGTTGTGACACGCGTAATTTTTCTCGAGCTTCGCTTTTTTTTACGATCAAACTACAACTCAAAGCGAGAGCGATAGAGTCTGAGCACAAACTTTCGCCGAGCTGGCGACCAAGGGCCGCGGTGAGCACCGAACTTTACTCGAGGCAGGGGACGGGGATCCCTGTCGCAAAGAGAGAGGAAAGCTTGACGCGGACCGAATTGATAGTGGGGTGGTCACGGACGGGCGGGCGGCGTTCAAGGCTGAGAGAGAAGCTCTGCTGTTCGTTTTTTTGTTGACCGGTGCAAGGTGTTTGAACCAAACAGAAAATAGTACATAAAAGAGGACGGCGATTTTTGTTCTTTCCGCGCTTTCTCGTACGTGTTCATACGAAATCCCACAGCGTGCAGTTGCACTGCATGCAAATCTCAGTGGGATACTACACCTAAATAGTAAACGGGGCTCCGCCGCAGTATGAGCTTCGACGTTGATCACTTGTAAACAATCGAAGTGTGGCGGTCTATTGAACGTTCCAAACGACGACCGAGTCGAAGTGCAGATGGGCAACGGCAATGCGCAGACACAAAATCGGATCGGCCTTGAAGCTGTCCGCGCCGCCTCTGTCTGAGATCGATTCCATTCGGTCGTCAACCAGATGATTTCCACGGAGTATGCATCCGACGATTGGTGAATAGGTATCATCAGCCATGTATTGTGATACTGCATCGCCCGGCAGTCACATTACTACGTCATATTCTACTCATTCAACATTATCGTAGCGGTAGCGCTGCCTCCACAAAGGATTATTTAGTAGATATACCTAGCCAGTGCATCATACTCTGCTGTTTGTTGATGTATAAAGCATGGCAGTAGAGTATTGTAGGTAGAGTAGTGGTAGCGAGCGCGACCACTCAGCTGATTATTGCAACAGGTAATATTACTACGTAACATCTCTCTTTCGGCTTTCAAAAAATTTCCAGTCCTTTGTTGCTGCTGATTACATTGACTGGCAATACACCAACCCGGTAGGCAGAATACAGCGATCCACAGAGCAGACACCCGTAATGGTACACAACACAAAACAAGTTGCGATGTCACGATTCAGAAGTCACAAGACGTCATCAGCAGCAGTAGCTAAGAGCTCCGGCCGACGAAAGCCTTTGAGCTTTTGCAGCCGCTGCCCTACGCTAACTGCAGACACCGTTTTTCGAACAAGCTGCGTGCTGCTAATTCAGAAGTCGCTGCTTAGCTCTTGCCGTCGAAACGTTTGGGCGCGATCTACAAATGCTTCTTCAGGTTGTCGCGACAGCAGGTAGACCGAGGCGATCGAGAGGTTAAGGGCCACCACCACAGCAAGTCGCTAGCTGCTGTCCATCTGCTGTGCACCTGCTGTTCTTGAGCAGCAGCTCCTCCTGAGCAGCAGCTCCTCTTGAGCAGCAGGTTTAGAAATAGTAGCTGAGCTGCCGCCTGCAGCTGAGGAGAGTTACTCACGGCTAGCTCCTGCTGAATCTGCTTTTGAGTTTTGTTCGCCGAGATCTTCGGCCGCCAGTAGATTTATAAGCGACTTCAGAGAGAGACAGCACCACCAAAACAACAATTAGGTTCTGCTGATTCAATAAAAAAAGGATAGACGCAGCTGGCACGAGAACGCGTGGATGACTGACTCCTGACAGTAACGAGGAGAAACTCAGATAATGTTAAATTCGAGCTGTCGAGCCGACTCGCCTTGTATGGAGCTACATCTAGCGAATGGCAATGGTTCGGTACATCTTACCCCGATATCCGAACACGCTACTGCCAGATTGCCTTTCCAGTTTGGAATTTCTCAATTTACGATACCTGGTAGATCATAAGGATCGTGTATTTAGGTATCATCAACATCCCCCCTGCTCTTGATACACCAAAGTACTTATGTCCTTTATGCTCCGGTGCACGAGAGGGCACAAAATTACGGGGTTGATGAATTGCAATATCATAATCACCTCATGTCAAAGTCAGAAACTAACCAATCCAACATGTACCTCAAAAATCAAATCTTCGAATCTCAACTAAAGTCTATAGCACTTCTGCTGCAAACATATACAACTCTCGAAACCCAATGCCAGGTAAAGCAGCATCCGTCTCGGATTCAGCCAGGTGAAACGGCGTTTCCGGCGTGACTCGTTTCAAAATTTTCGTCCACTCTCGAGAACTAAGGCACAGCCTCCCCTGGATATCCTTCATTACTTGGATATACCACTGTCCGGTATGAGGCCAAACTGAATCATAAAGATAAAAATTCTACACGAACGTCATTTTGAAATTGCACTCCTTCACTCACGTGCATTCTACATTACTTCGAGTGTAGGCCAAATCCCGTTCGACAATCATCAACGGAATATTAATCAAAAACCAAGACCCGGAACATTCAATCCTGACCATACGCGGCACCTGGTACCTTTAACTCTCAGTTTGTAGAACGGAGTCTCTGTTTGCGGAAAACGGTTGTGTATGTCTGTCCGTCTGTCTGTTTGTCTGTCTGTCCGCAAGGCCTGTGTATTCGAAAACTTGTAAATGGTCGATATATAAACTCGTTACAGATTGTATTTGTACGACGCATTCGATCCTTACGGACCTCATATACTAGGACATACTATATCAACAGCCAAATTCATCCATTAAATACATCCACGACACCGTACAAAAGCACCATATCGCAAACGTACCATACCATTTACCTGGTACTGATTCTTCTCATACACTAACGTCAACGCATACCATACCATATTACCGCAAACGTACCAGACCATCTACTATGTTTTCCTGTACCATATTGCCAAAACATACCATACCACATGGTGTTTTTCTAATATACCATATGACTAACATATCGCATATCCCATACCACCGTGTTCGTTCCAAGCATTATTTCAAGCCGTGTAGCATCATCATACCATCTACCAACATCATATGGCATCATACTAAGTACACAGGAGCCACATTGGTTTGAAGTACAACATACAAGACGAGTTGACTCGGCACGTCTTTTCACCGCCAAACCAAAGAAGGGCACTCAAAGTTGGCTTAGACGCTCGGATCCTGCGCGCAGTGCAGCGCATTGGCTAATGCTACGCACAATTGGCTGCTGGTGCGCACACAATATATATATGTAAAATATTCCCTGCGGGTACTATACTGCATCTGTCTCGAGTTAGATAAAATTGACTTTTTTTAAGGTTTGACTGGATACCGCACGACGCCGCCGGCAGGTCCTTGCTCCCCCGAACATGGATCCACCCTATTTCTTCGAACCTGTCATATTTACCAGTTGTTTTTCCCGCCACCACGCGTGTTAGCCGTGGGCTCAGTCTATGTCGACATCGAGCATCTATCGTCACACGAGCTAGAAGAAAACCAAAAATTATCGACGAGTACTGCCACTAAATCCGTCTCCAATCGCAGATACTGTTTTTTTCAAGTTGGGGAGGATCAAGTAGGACGCCCCCGGCAATCTCTTGCCCCCTAGAACATGGATCCACCTGGACTTTTTGAGCCGTTCATCTATACCGGTAATAGTTCATATTTCCCGCCACCAAGCTGGTTGACCATGGGGTGAGTCTATGTCGAGATCAAGCGTCTATCGTCGCACGAACCGAAATATTGTTTTTGTACTTCGATTTATATTCGCAAACTCTAACCGGTCTTTTACGGTAGTACAAAAGTTAGAGCAAGCATGATATTCGTGACACAAAGATCAAACTCTTCCAGGAAAAACAAGAAATTTCTCCATTTTGGAGCAGATGATGGACATTTCAAATGTTTGTAACATTTTAATGGTACTTGATCCACATCGGCGTTGAAACTCCATGAACTTTTGATTTCAGTAAATTTTAGTTTTTAAACTAAAATAACTGCTGAAAGTTTTTACCGGCATTTTCGTGTGTCGGGGCCGACCACTTCGAGACTCAGCGACTTATCTCCGCATTGACCCGATTTGTTTCTGTAGGGCTGCACGATGACCGCGATCCCTCGTGCTCAGACAGGGAATCTTTGATAAAAATGAATATTTCCAAAATCACATAAAACTGATTATATTGGCATACTGAGTCGAAGGTTGTTGTTTTGTGTTTCGCTCCACGTATATCATGTTCAGCAGTGGAATACTTTTGACGGCAGAGCTAAGCTGTGACCTGTGTTGTGTTTGCTGTGCGATGTGCCGCACTCTGCAAAAGGAATGCGCAGGGAAGCTTTACGACAACCATTGCGAGTACACTGCTTGTTGTGTGAGCTTTGTAAGAAAACTGCGCATGTCGTAAAACAAAAAACAATTGGCTGGTGTTCACAAAAATATATAATATCATCTAGGAGTACGACTACTGTTGTATCCGTCTCGGATGGTATTTTTTTTTTCATATTTAATGTTTTTGGAGGGTACCGTAGGACGCCGCCGTCAAGCTCTTGCCCCGTAGAACATGGATCAAGCTGATTACTTCGAGCCCGTCGTTGTTTCTCGTTGATGTCGCCCGCCACCAAGCGGGTTGGCCGTCGGCTGAGTCTTCACGAGATGAACTAAAACTTTTGTACTTCGCGTTCCTATTCGCCAACACTAGCAGGCCTTTTACAAAACAAGTTGGGGCCCTTCTATCATGGAAGTATGTGATAAACGAAAAAAAAACGCACTACATCGGGCACTCACACAAAATAGACTCGGTCCTGAACAATGCGTGTAGGCACATTATTGATGGTTTTCAGAGCCCTCAATAGTGTGGGTACACGCACTATTCGCGATATCACTGTGTTCCAGCAAAGGACGAAGCCTATAACGAGGGTAACTGTATGCACGTGTCACCGTGAAGCATGTGCAGTGAATGTCATTAGCGAGAGGTGGTATGGAAGATATAGTACAGTAACACGGCCTCGACCTTGACAGCATCCCTGTTCTTCTTGTTCCTCCGGACCGTCCGCACAGCGCACTTGAACGTTTTTTCTACGGTCTCTTGAAAACACTTCTTGTCCAGGACCTCAATCTTCTGGTCCAGACTCGACCTCGTGCGCTTCGAAGTTCTGTCCGGTTTTTCCCTTCCTCTCGATTTCGTGCGTTTCGGCAAAAAACCCGCATCTTGCGCCTTCCGCTTGCCCGCGGAAGCCGTGGAGGCTTGTTCAGAGGCAAGGCATGCGGGGCAGAGGCGGTTGATTTCGCTTTCGCCTTCCTCCTCCACCTAGCCGCATACGCCGTGCAGTCTTCCACCACATTCTCCTAGGCATTGTTGACCGTCGGGGGGTTTTCATGTGTGGTTGCTAAGTCGACACGCCATCCTCTGCCTCTGCTGCAGTTCTTGTGGCCAGTAGGGGTATGCTGTTGGTGCTGCTAGCGTGTGTGTGGCAAGAAATGTGTGGGTTTCACTACATCCAGGTAGGTGGTGACGTGGAGTGACGTCAAACCCGAACTATTGGTGGTCTTTCTACTTACAAAACCCACTCGTACTGTGGAGGGGTGCCCTCGATAGTACGGCATTCGCACTAGTGAGCGGTCTAGGTTGTGTCAAGCGATTTCACCCGCACCTAAGCAGGCACCCGTGCTGGACCACACGCACATAAAGGGACCCCCACTGTAGTACAACAGCAGTGGATGATTTTTGCGGCAGAGCTGATCTGTGAGCTTTTTACTGTGTGATGTACGTTGTGCCGCACTGGGTGCTGTACGATGTGCCGCACTACGAAAACAAATGGTGACACTGCGCTTTTCATATACCAAGGGCAGAAGAGACCGAAATCATGTACGATATAATGAGAGTCACCAACTAACACGTACGTACTCATGTGCTGGCACGTCTATATCAACTGCAACATTCACAGAGATAATTTCGGACTTTTTTTCGTGTCTTGGTATGCCTGTCACGTTCAAGCTTTCGAGCCGTGTGAGCTTTCCTTGGAAGCGAGAGGAGGCATTCGGTGAGACACAGATGCCGGCAAACGTGTTTTCCCGTATATATCACCACCGTATGGACGAAGAAAGCCACAACCTATGGACGGCTGTTAGGGGGTGCAGCGTCCTCCTCCCGCCGTGCTATCGTACGTCTGTTCTGGCATAACACTCTGTCCCGTAATACACTAACCGTATTCCACAATGAGGCGCGCGAGTGCGAAGCGCGAGCCTTTTGTTCTTAGTTTTTCAAAGCGAAAAGAAGAGACCTTCAGTCTAAGAGCCAAACCCCGCCTGCTGGGGGGATATCTGTGCCGGTGCCGACTGGTTTCTGTCCACACTCGCACCAAGTATATCTGCGACGTCCCCAAAAAAAAACAAGCCAACTGAGAACACTGCTTGAATGAAATATTCATCGAGTGCAATTGAATAGCGAAAACCTCTTTCTCAATTTCCGAAGTTTTTCCCAAAACCTTTCCTCCGCATAAATCAGTTTCATATGAACCGCACACGCCCCCAGGCGCTTCCTTGTCACTCCCCATACTCATCATAAACTTAATAACAAACAAATAACCAGACAAATACCTCAGGAGTAGTTTTTACATGGACAGCACACGCCCCCATGCGCTTCCGAATCTCTTTCCAGCCTCATCAAAAGCTTCCTTGTAGGGGGGACCATAGTAAATAGGACCAAATACTGTGAGTAAAAGTCAGTCAGTATATACTTTTGTTTGTTTTTATTGTGGGTCCTATTAACTATGGTCCCCCGTGATAGAAGATCACAAAAATCACCAGAACAATATCACAGGAGTAGTCATGCCAGTCGCTACATATTTTATCTCGGTAGTCGTAAGAGCAATCATACCCTGACACAGAAATCTGTCGTCACTCTCGTGGAATTTGGTTTCATCTTTCATCATGTTTTCGACTTACGACCAATCTTCCTTGCTCCATCTGCTTTCTGCTTGCACACACACGATGACCGTAGTGTACGTATTTAACATTCAACCAGTGTATGCCGCTGGTAGTGTGTGTTCTTTACATTAAACCGTTATTTCTGCCCGTCGACATCCAGCACAACCTGTGTCCGTGCCGATTCTTCAATCCTAGAAGAGATTTCAAGTTTTTGGTCACAAAGCTGCACCACAGATGTATTACGTTGCCACGTACCTGGTATGTAGTAAGCACCGCAGTGGGCAGTGTAATGCCATGTCATTATACTGGATACAACAGGCCCGACGTACACAAGCCAAACACAAGACGAACAAAAGGAAACCAAGAGTAAACAAAAACAAAGAAGACCAATCGAAAGAAAAACACATACTCCGGAGTATTTGAAAGAAGAAACGATAGGAGAAACAAACTGTTATGCCCCTCACCGCAGTCGATGTGGTAAGCACTCGAGAATAACGATCTGAACAAAATTGAGAATGTGAAAAAAACACCCCTTGTAATGCTTGTGAACCGGGTAGGACAAACGACTAAGAGGTAGAAAACTGAGGGAAGATGTTTAACACCTTCCAAATATTCGAAACCAACTTCCAAATTTTCAAAAAATTGAAACTTATGAAGGGGCGTTCCTCAATTTGTTTTTCTACAAAGTTGGAAGCGTTCGGAGCTGAAAAAATTGGAACGAGATGCTTCCAAATAATTGTAATCCTATGCCCCACTTTCCACGTTTTCTGCTGCCGAGAGCCTCTTGATTTGGAAGTTAGTTCCGAATATTTGGAACGTGTAAAACAGCCCTAAAAACAAGCCAAAGCACAAAGCACCCTCCAGGTAGCGGCAGAGGTTTGTCGTACGAGAATGGACAATTGCCTCCTGCTATTCCGCCTGGTACCTCACTACTCTGATTGCCGTCTCCACCCTAAGTTTGTCAACTAGGCCCGGCCCCTTGCCATCCGACCGTACGAGACAAGCAGAGGAGGTTTGTCATCAGCCCACGCCACACGACTCTTTCGGTACGGCTTATCAGTCAGAAACAAATTTAGATAAATATAATTTGAAAAATCACAGAGAATCAGCGCAATATATAGTATATAAATTACATTTATATTCAAGAAGAAGAGACGACAACAGAAGACCACGTTCGAGCCAGCTGCACCAGTTGGTAGCGAGTACTACAGCAGTCATGTTCTACCTTCTAGTTTGCCTGGTGCCTTACTACCCTGTCTACCGTTTCCTTGCTACAGTCGTCCACTGCAGTTTCCTTTCAACGGGGTTCCCACCATCTTATGTATCAAAGGGAAAGTGTTACGGGGTGACAGCGCGTGGCCAGCTTTTATTGTTAGTACCGATTCGACAAAACAGAATATCAACAAAATAGCCGGTATCATGGGTCGTTGTCCAGCGATAACAAAGATATGCGATTGGATGCGCCTACTGTGGATTGCCCAACCATATAGTCATGCTCCCACCCTCGTACTGTCAACAGGTGACTCTTCCTACTTGGGGGGGATGATGCCAATATTTCCAGTACCGTCCTTACTTCACTCGGACGCGTGGCTCAATTCTTCACTCAAAACCGGACTCGACCAGTACTTTGTCGGCAGCAACCCCACATAGCGGCGAAAACGCGCCATTCGAAAAAGGTCGAGACCGCAGGGAAATTAGGAAGATAACGGCGCTTGACGGCTAGAACATATGACGAGGTAAAAGCAACCTCTCTATGGTAGCACTTATCCGGCGCAGAAGGTGTCGTTGCAACACTTCGTATCTGAACATGCGACAGAGTGATCCTTCTTTTGTACTTGATGTTTTGCAGACGCGGGCCTCATTGTGGAGGTCTGCCGGAGCTCATTTAGTGTCCTGGAGGTCGAGCAACGCTTCGCACGGTAAAAAACGGTTCCGCAACATGAGAAGTCGCAATGTTCATCGGCTACCAATGAGTAGCATACTACATCGACTTCCGTACTCGAGACAAAAGAAAGAACAACTTATTCACTATTCATAGGTAATCGAGCAATCGCGGAACACACAACATTCGTTCCTACAGTCTCAGGCATGTGGGTTGGAGACTACTATCTTGCCGATTTTTCATGAGCTCTAATGAAAGATGTGGTTACCTCTTCAACTCCAGTTGCTCTTACTGGCACTATTTACAAACGTTCGAAATATAAAAACAACTATAAACTCGTTTGCTTTGGACGGTCGCTGTGAGGGCGTTCCGGCAGACTTTCGCAAGATTGTCAACCCTGATTCGCCAGAGCTTTGAACTATTCGGGAGTAGAGAGACTTCATATTTGTTTTCGGGAACGGATTCATCAGGACTGCCAGTTTTCTGGCCAATGAAACGTCGATCTCGCCTTTGGCGTGAAGGGACCGGTTACGAGACGATATACGACGCGGGTCAGTGGATTTTTTGCGTACGTTGACAAAATGTCATGTAGACAGCCTACGTCCGGCGTCACCCTGGTGCTGTGCCTTCGTATACCTCTGGGCCCCCTGCTGGAGTTGCTTCTGCTGGTGTTGCTTTTGCTGGTGCTGCTTTTGCTGATGCTGCTCTTGCTGGTGCTCCTCCTGCTACAGTACTGCTGCTCTTGCCCGAAAGACGGCACCGCCTGCTCCTGGTGATGTTGATCCTACAGAGTGAAAGGTTGTTGCGAGTTGGGGTATCCGCCCCGTTAGGGGATCCCTTTGCCTTAGGAGATCCCCTCGTATCTTAGGGAATCTCCTCGTGTCTTAGGAGATCCCCTCATATCTTAGGGGGTCCCCTCTCCTCTTAGGGGATTATAATACCACCCATGGAGTTAGGGGATCTCTTTTACATAAGGAGATCCTTTTGCATATAAAACACACATCATGGGGGCCCCCTGAGCTTGTTGGGGTTCCCACAAGCCTGTGTGGGATCCCCTATGATACGACGGAACCCCTCAAGATACGGAGGGGATCCCCTAAGATACGACGGAATCTCCTAAGATACGGGGAGGTCCCCTAAGAGGAGAAGGGATCACCTAAGGTACAGGGGGATCCCGTAAGAGAAGAGGGGATCCCCCAAGATACGAGGGGTAGTTGATTGATTTCTGAAGGTCAACACGCAGCTTGCACGGGAACACGTGGTTGATTCGAAACAATAACACGGAACTCCTTATTTATATGATATATCCGTGCTGTCGAGGGACAGCAGGTGGCGACGCATGCACGCAATCATCCACCATATTGCGGATCGTATAAATCTCTCGCTTTTCCCGCAGATTATTCGTCTACAACTTCCCGTTCTTATGATCCCACATCAATATAATATGGAACTCCCGAATAATAATTGGGACATCTCCGTCACGTCTCTTGAGCACAGCCAATATCCCCCTTGCTCACTCTACACGGGCCATACTTCAATTCCCCCCAGATCGGTGACATGACAGTGTACGAATTCGCTGGGTCGATATATCACTTATTTATGACCAACTCATATGAAATTCAGAAACTGAAACATCCAATCTGTGACTCAAAAATCAAATTCTCGCATCAATACTCAAATTCTCAAACCAGTACTCGAATGCTCAAATCCATAGCCTCTTCCTGTCTCAAACATATAAAAATACCGAAATCCAATGCCAGGTAAAACGGCTTTCTCCTCGGGTTCAGAAAACAGATAAAACGGCGTTTTCCGCTGAAGGAATTGATTCAAATATATCAGTGTCTTTCCAGCCCTATCAACCTCTCTCTCAGTTTCCGAATTACTATCCAAACCTTCTCTCGTCAGAAAACATATATATATGGACGGCACACGCCCCCAGGCGCTTCCTAGTCGCTCTTCAGTCTCATCAAAAGCCTCAACCACAAATTCCATCCGAATAATACCACAGGACGGGAGGAGTGGTCATGCCAATCAAAATAAAATGAAGTCAAGAAATTTAATGCCAGAGATCGCGAGGAACGCCGTTCCTCCGGACAAGAGGTCTCCCCTTATACCCTACTCCCGCCATAGATACACAGATCGCGACGGTAATGCGAGATAGCATATAGATTTCCCCAACTGAAAAGTATTTGGCGTTGCGACCACTCGAAAACACAAAAAAAAACTCTCGAAATCCATTACCAGAAACAAAACTACTTATTGATCAAACATATCCTTTACTCAAAAGAAAACGTCTCGGAGAATGAGGCGACAAAGGTTCTTCACAAAATCCTGGTGGTAACGAAAAACCGTGTCGTTGAGCGGGTGTTTTAAGAAGTCTGCACGCTGCTCCTCAGACTCTACATGGGTAATAACAAACTCCCCCTTGAAAATAAGCTCTCGCAAAAAGTGGTGTCGAACGTCGATGTGCTTTGAACTCGACGTGCACACTGGGTTTCGTGCCAGGTCCCTTGCCCCCCCGTTGTCCTCGAAAACCGTGATGCACCGCTCCCCAAATCCCGGAAAAATAAAACTCCACACACACGTAGCGCTCACCTCCTTCGTGTCTCTTGAGCACAGCCAATAGGGGTTCCCCGATAGCAAAGAGATCCCCCAACTGGGCGGATCCCCTTACTCGCAACCGATGGTACCTGTATCAGTTGCTGCTGCAGCTTGAAGTGATATTATGATATCACACATGGAGTTAGGGGATCCCTTTTGCATTTGGGAATCCCTTTTGAATATAAAACACACATTGTGAGGGTTCCCTAAGCCTGTTGGGGATCCCCCAAGCCAGTGTAACATCCCATAAGGTACGAGGGGGTCCCCTAAGATACGGGGGGATCCCCTAAGGTACGAGGGGATCCCCTGAGATACGAGGGGGTTTTCTAACATACGAGGGGATCCCCTAAGATACGAGGGAATCCCCTAAGAACGAGGGGATTCCCTAAGATACGAGGGGATCCCCTAAGGCAGAAGGATCCCCTAACTGAGCGGATCCCCTAACTCGCAACAGATGGTACATGAAACAGTTGCTGCTGCAGTTTGAAGTGCTGCCTTTAATACACCTACTACGCAAACTCCCCAAGAATTCTCTGTCTCGCCCTCTCATTGCGGACCTCGGAAGTCTGTTTCGAAGAGAATCCCCTGACAGTCAGTTCCCAATTCTGCTGTAAAGTTCAACCGCTGCATCTGCCAGCTGTCGAGACAGAACTTCGGGGGCGATGTTGTTTTTTCGACCCGCGAGCGCGGCACCTGCCCCGACAGGGGGGTAAAATCTTAAAGTGCCCCAAACACAGTGGAATCTGCGCTAGACCTATCGGTGTCGGCACCGTGTCCTTCACGTTCGAGAAGATGGCGGTGAGTTGTGTTCTGTGCTTCTCTGTTGCTGTCGCTGTTGTTGGTTGCCCCCTTTGTCCACCGCCGCGGCTGCTGTTGCTGGTTTTTCCACTGCAACTTATGCTCGTGAATACGATGACACAACTGGTGGCCCACCCCTCTGCAGCAGCTGCTGCTGCCGCTAATGCTGATAATAATGCTGCTTATTTTTCTGCTGTAACCCCGCGCGTCTACCGCCCCTGATACTGCCTTTGTTGTGTATGTATTCCTCGTTCGCGTTGTTGCTGTCGTTAGTGTCTACCGCCGCTGTTGCTGTTGTTGTCTATGATGTTGTTGCCGTTGTTGCTGTTCCCGCACGCGAAAACACGACTTGGTGACGCAGCCCAATGCTATTGCAACTGCTGCCCCTTCTCCTGGTGCTGTAACCCCGCGCGCCTACCGTCCCTGATGCTGCTTTGTTGTTCTTATAGTCGTCGTTCGTGTTCTTGTTGTTGAAGGCAGCTTTGAGTCAGTGTCTACCGCCACTGCCGCTGTTGTTTTTTATACTATGTTGTGCTGTTGTTGTCGTTGTTGCTGCTCCCGCACGTTGTTGACCCTCAGTACTATAACGCAGGGAAAAAACAGGATAATTTCAAGATATCTCTACTGCTCCCGCCGTTGTTACTCTTTTGCACAATATAATAACCAAGTTGTTGCTTTTTGCGAACAGTTGCCGTTGTTGATTACATCCTGCGCTTTTTTCCACACCGAAACAGTTCTCTACCGCTGCTGCTACTGTTGTTGGTGTTGCTGCTGCTGTTCATAAATAGTGACAGACAAGCGTTGAGTACCCTATGAATAACACGTTCCCATTATATTATGCTGTTACTGCTCTTTTCGTAAGCTTTTTATTATTTCGCTCATACTTCGAAGTCTACTGCACCTATTTTTCCATGATGTCAGTACTGCCTCTACAACTGCTGCCACTTACGTTTGCCGCCGCCAATACCGTTGTTGTTGTCGTTCCATCCTTCACATTCCTACTGACCTTGCATGCTTCATCCCTGTACAGCGCACGTCACTGCCCATTCTTGGAACTGACTGTCTTAGGGTCGATCTTAAGGGGCCGCGCCCGGCCCATTGTAATCGAGCATTTTTTTTGTAGAATTTATTGACGTATGGGGAGGATTTATGTTACGTTTCGCGAAGCCTTACGGGCGGTCGCCATACGGGACAAAATGTTGCTTCACAACGCTTGGCCGTCGTTCCGGCCAAGCTCTGCCCTCTCCTGTCTCATCTGCTCTGGTGGTACGACCGATGCTGTGGGAAACATCGCAAGCTGGCTTCATCCTAGACCAGACCTTCACTGAAGGAAGGCTGGCACGACCGGTCGAAGCGATAAGCGAGCTCGAACCGAGTAATTGGAAGGAGTGAATGGGTCTATTGATAGAGACCCGCACGAAGATGACCGAAAGCCTGGCAATAGAGCGTGACTTGAGCACAATGCCACACTAGAGAGACGGGGCAGCAAGCATCTGCCTCTCGTGGGAAGCGCCGGGCAGCGCCGGAATCGAGACGTAGAATGCAGGTGACGCTGTCGGAGAGTGCTGACTGCTGTGTGTTCTTCATGAGTAGCGCGAGTATAGTTGCAACAAGTACGTACCTGGTGTACGATGCCTGGTACTTTGTCGATATATATAAAGAACGCTTAAATACCCATTTTGATGCCCCAATGATCATTTTTTTTCCGAACAGGGGGGTCCTGCTGTATGCATGCTGCTAGTGCTGCGTCTTGTTCTACTGTGGTATATAAACCAGGTGTAAGCACTGACTCAGACTCAGCCAGTAGCGATAGTACTGCTGCCGTCAAAATCACACTCAGTAGACTAGGTAGCAGCAGTATACAGGCCGGGGGTAGTCGTGGTTATTAACGCGGAAAATTATTGAAGCATGTCGAAAAACATGCAAACAGCGTGTGGAGCTGATGTGGCAATCTTGTGCGAAAATTGCAAAGGTTAGTATGAGCTCCCTCTTTCACCTCTTTCTTTGTCCGTCTTTCTTCGCTGACTTCGTTCTCCCCGGGACGCTCTAGGTGGATTTACTATAGTGTTGCGTGTTTCTGGGGCGTACGCAAGAATCAAAGAGTCTACTGGGGATTATACTATTAATAGCCGGGTCAGTACTATCGCCAGTAGTAGATTGTTGCAAGCAGATTATGGCGAGCACGTTATCTGCAAGTGCTCAGCGCTCATCATCGAAGCATCCCTCGGCATTTACACTCTCCCCGGTGTCGAAAAAAACTGTTTGGATAATTCGTCCTAGGGGTACGTTTCATATGTAGCATAATACGGCACACTTTTGTTGCTGTAGTTCACCCTCAGTACCTGCAACACGCACAGATTGTATACTGCCTCGATAATTTTGATGATTGCGTACAATATAGGCGGTAAAATACGGTCTCGACAGGTGCCGTGTACAGTAGCACTCTCAAGATAAGTCACTCCTTTTGGATTATCGCACCTGATTCCCCCCAGGCTAGGGCAACACACAACGAATATAGCGGTTTTGGACGTACCTCGTGGAGGTCGTTTCATTGTTATTATGCTTGCCTTCCGACAGAATAGCGTAGATGCGATACAATATAGACCAAACATAGACGCGACGGTCGAGGTTATGCACGCTCCTCGTTGCCACTAATTATGATGGAAAATTCGTAGGAGAGGGTGTGATGCCTTGCGTGTAGTCATGCGAATCGGACAGGGTACTACAACAGCTGCTCTTCGCCAACATTCGTCGTATCCAACGCCTTAGAACGGCAACAGGAGTGCAGCGGTACATGACAAACTTTCGCGTCGAAATGGTTGTAGAAGAAAAATGCATGCTAACGTAGAATATCGGCCTGCCGTGCCATTGAATCATGCTGGGGCCCCAATGCAGGTCTGTATTTGTTGTTGAGTGAATGCACAACCTTGACCCCGTTCCGAACCCGATCTGAGACCTTCGCAAATATCGAATAATAATCATTGTGCCCTAAATAAGATACAGAAAACGCCATGTCACTAATTTTGTGATTCTCCGAAAGCTCGAAGAGACAGCACCGTATAGTTTACTACGGTAGTAACTACCTGGTACTAATACTATAATAAAGCTCCTCCGAAGAAGTTGAACAGATTTGCGTCCGTAATCAAGCTTCGCAGGATATATATATATAAGCTTGCCCCGCTGCCCTTCTACGTGTGCTTTCCTTCTCGACGTCGCCCGAACAGGATGTTCTAACACGCCAGACGAAGCGTAACGGAGAAGACGTCGGATATTTCCTGTCTTGCATGTTCACTTTTGTATCCGGTACGTCTAACAGTGCATCGGACGATCTCGGTGCAACTAGAAAAGGCAGCCAGTGCCGGAGCAGGACGTTTTGCACAGGGACGGCGAGGATCTTGGTTTAACGCGAAAGGACGGCAAATATCAGAGCGCACAGCGGAGAAGGGAAGGCCGACTTATTCGACGCAACCGTGTGCGTAGACGACTATCTTTTAATCAGGGTACAAAATTTACACAACAACAAGACGGCCGGAATTGCATCGGCCTCCCTCGCTTCAGATTACGCGCTTATCCGGACCGGGGGGCAGAGGGGTATCGCCGATTTCAGCCCCGAAGAAGAGTACGAACGGGTACTCCACGATTGACGCGTTAGGATTCATTATCATTTCGCACACAATGCAAATCTCGTTTCAGCGGGGAAAGGCTAGCAATATAACAACGCTGCTGCTTGACCAGTGGCCCTTGAGCAGAAGGCGAGCGTCAACGAAGAACGTTCTCAGCGTGGCCGTGAAGATATCAAACGTAGTGCGAGCGGGTAGGTATTTCGTATGAAGGCTGTTGCGACTGACCGGGTTACACGATTGGAACGCAAAAAGAATCAGAATCGCATGGTAGCGTTTGGCGAAGAGTTTCGTGGGGGCCTCCTCTTTTGAAAGTGGACGGTTGATCACGAGCTGCTACTAGAAGGAGACGCGCTTAGCGCGCCCTGCTGCACGGTGATAAAACGACCCGACATAAGTCACTATCTATCTGACGCCAGTTTTGAGACGGTGGGAGGTCTCTGCGTTGAGAAAAAGGTATTTTAAAGATACGAGTTGCTGACTGAGCTGACTGCAAAACTTAAAAAAGGAAACCGACCGTCAGAACACCTGTACTATCTGAATCAACCTCCTAGAGTTATTGGGAATTGATTGTGACCGCGTGGGTGATGCTCGAGTTGGTAAGAGACAGGCTGGACGCGGCAGGCGACCCGAGTCTGATGCGAGGCGATAACACGGCGGTCGTTCCGTGGGCGTCGCGAAGCGGGGGGGGCACAAACAAAAGGGCCTGCCTACTCATGAGAATGCTGGGGCGCCTTGAACTCGCAGGCAGAGGGAGCCACACTGTGAAACACAGTCCAGGCGTGCTAAGCACTTCATCCAACGGGAATTTGCGGTGGCCCAGGGAGATGTTGGAAGGCAAGGTTAGGGACATAACCCACGCCGGCGACTGGCGTGAACAACCCAATGGTCCGCATGAGTCGGGAAACTTTGATACTGTACTCCACACAAAGAACATCCTCACGAAACTCGACGACGTATTGTGGACGCTCATGATGAATGAAGCAGAAAAACCGGCTTGACTCGCGCGCCCGTTATGATGTATGCCTCTCTCAACTCATGACATGCAAAGGAGTGTATATGCACGTTATGACAGGAGCAGGGCACAACAAAGGAGGTATCACGGAAGCGGTGGCAAGATTGGTCGAAACGCTCGCACTCGGTTCGGTCGGGAAGACTACTCACTAAAATGTAACACCTGGGTGAAGGAGAAAAAAGCGCAGGGAAAAGGGCCCTGGTTACATACTTCCGACGATCCCAATGAGTCGCTGACTAGACTGCTCGTATTCATGACGTTTCGTTGTGTTATGCACATGAACCAGCTATCGACCGTCAGAGGGTACTTGGCAGCGATTCATTTTTTCCACAAGATGTTTGCAGGCTGGAAGCTGCGTTTATCGAATTTCATGATTGTCGCAGTGGGAAAGGAGATGAATAGGGCCCACGATATGTCTACCAAGAAAAAGCAAGTGAGAGAACCCTAGACGTGGGTAATGCTCGCGGAGGGGCGTCTGACAGTCGTGAGTATGGAAGACGGGGAGTACGTCATGTCATTAGGACTCGTCGTGTCAAATGTTCCTCTTGTGCCGAGCGTCGGGGTTGTGGCCGTCCACAAATGGGCCGGTTCATCCCGAGTTTCGTCCGACACGGAAATGCATGTATTTCTTTCACGGAGGAGTGCCCGTGGCGTTTGAGAACAAACCGAGCACTACAGCAGTGCAGGTTGCTTTTTTGAAGTCAAAACGTGACAAACAAAGGGCAGGGGGCACTACGCGCTCTGTACAGGAGAAGGAGAGAGGCGGGGGCGTCAATGGGAGCGTTTGAAGCTCTGCTGGAACTGGTTGATGTATATCCACTGCTACCAGCGGAAGCGCCCTTGACGGTCAGGAGCACCCCGCTTGGGTGAAAAGTGTTTACTCGAACAGAAGCGACCGTGGCGTTGAGATATATGATAGGTAGCATCGGTAAAGATTTTAATGCAGTTCGCGTTGCACCCTGGAAAAATCGGGGGGGGCACCCAGCTTGCGTCCCAGAGAACCTCGGAGTTGCAAATTCAACGAGCAGGAAGGTGGAAGTCGCGGGCGTTCATGACGTACGTGAAGGAGGCAGGGGAAGGAGCAACGTCTTTGCCTGATGCTCTCGCGAAGACGTGGTATAATGTTCGTGACAGCAATGGAAAGACGCTGTAAATGATCAGGCTGCTTTATGGTGTAAGTGGTAGATAGCCTCGCAAAAATTGCAGCGGGGCCATCAGAGCTTGCGTTAGCCTGATCGATTAAACGTAAGAGGGTTTTCCATAGGAGGTACAAGGGGGTATATGAACGGGATATATGTGTGATTGGTCGTTCGTATCATAGTTCGGAGGTATTGAATCTGCACCATTGAAGTCTACATGCATGTGAAAAGTTAATCCAAAGCGCTTGAGCTCAGGGACAAAATTTAACTCCCCGTAGGGTGGTGTAGTTGGTGAAGGTCTTTTGGATTTATTTGAAGAAACTTGCAGAATAGTGAGCATTGATGTGTGGCGTTCGACGTGTGTACCGGCACGAAGTTGATGATGTGTACGTCTAGACTCGATCACCGATATCCGATGAATACACAGTCTATGATTCGAGAGGCAAAACGCAGGTCATGGTGAAGTGAACCTGGCAAGAGCTTCAAATACAAAAGAGGAGAAGAAGATGATGAAGGCGACCCCAGGCCTTAGATGATTATGCCCATCATACATAGCTCGTGAAGAGCATGATGTTGTACGAGAGAGCTGAAGAGGGGTGAGCTGGTGTGCGCGATAGACGCGTGCGCGGCTCGTAACTAAACACCCAACAAAAGAGGACCACCCTTGCAATTAAGTTCAACAACAAAAAAGGAAACGACCCTATATCTACTGCTACTGTACTTTTGAGGGTACGGACTCTCTGCAGCTTACTTCCAAAACAACAAACATTGCTGCGCCACCGGTTCCGGAGGAATAGAGGAGATATAGATCCTCTCGATGTTACCAGAGAGTTCTTGGTATGTGTACGAGTGCATACAAGAACATAAGATCTGCTGTTACATACTGGTACTGGTATCACATGAAGACCGTGATGCGGAACACTTACTCTTAGATGGGTAATACTTACTGATGTAGTACGAGCTACGTTGCAGCAGATAAGCCTGTGTTATCCAGCAGCGACTCTATGGTACCGACTACTGCTATGACAGGTGTCATATCTAACACGACCCCTCGATGCGTTAACACATCGAATGGAGTTAAATTTCAAAATTAAACTCTGCAACAATGTACTCGTTACTTCTGCGTTACATGCCATACTTGTAAAAATGCACACGATAACGATGCTAGTCGTTGCAGGGAAAATGCTTAACATGCGTTACTGAGAGTTAACTCAGTCTGCTATAATACCCGGGGGGTAACCCGAAAGAAAAAAATGTAAAACATCCTTTTCTGCTACTGTACGCCTTTCTTCATGACATATGTGTTATGCAAGTTTAGCTGTCAGTCCATAATGAAACTAGAATCATCACCTACCTGTGAACATATACTCCAGTCCGTTCAAACAACAGTGTAATAAAAGATGTTAGAAAATAGTCTAACACAATGAATCTGTTTATCATTCCGCACCAAAAGTAGGAGTGAACAGCTCAACAACGTTCCTACCGCCCATAAAACAAAGCAAAGGAACACTCGGACACTGCCAGCTGTGTCAAGCTGCAACAAGACATACTGTGTTCAGAAAGACATCACTCCTCGTGTACGCAAATTCGACTTGGCTACAGTGCATCCTTACTTGGTGTTTAATTACTACGATCATCGCAACCTTGCACAACACCGGTCTTTTCTGCACTACAGGGAAGATGAATGGGATACGCTACCAAACAACGTACGAACAAAAACTTCCAGTGATCAGCTTGTTGACCAAGGAATTGAATATCTGCCCGCTCCGTGCAAAAATAACATGCAACACTCTACAGCTTCGATAAGGGAGATGATGAATTTCACGCTTTTAGTGGCCGAACCTTTATGGTGTGGACGAAGGTGGTCATTCGATGTGCTCGGCCCGTATGCTTAGCTCAGGCTTAGGATTAGAGGCTCAACTTGCGAGGAACTTGGAGGGGTAGGTAAGTTCCCTTTTCTCGAAACTGATTGCCCCTATCAGTCCCACCTCCACTGTTAATCAAAAAGTCAGTGTCTGCTTATTGGTCCCGATATCGATGGGCGCCTTGTTCAGGAAAAAGAGGGAGCGTGAAGCTGGCTTGCGGGTGTACACGAAGGCCGAAGTCGCCAGTGGCTCATGGTTGCCCTATGATGATTCCGCAGGTCCTGCCCCGGGGTTTGCCCGTGGTTGTCCTTCCGCTATTGGGAGCGTGTGGACCTCCTTCAGTTGACGCATGGTCTCGTTGCTGTCCGTGTTGGGCTCGGTTCTTGTGGAAGCGCGAGTCAGGCACAGCTCTCGGGAAGCTGACACGACCCCTGGTGAAGCAGGCGGTGGTGTCTCAGCTGATGCTCCGGTGATGCCAGATGATGATCCGGCTGATGATCTGGTAATGCCAGATGATGATGATCCAGCTCTCGATGCCGTGGAACCAGATGTTGTTGATCCAGTGATCCCAGGCGTTGACGTTTATTGTCCGATGATCCCACATGTTGATGATGCAGTAATCCCAGATGTTGATGCTCCGATGGTCCCAGGTGTTGATGATCCGGTGATTTGAGATGATGCTACTCCATGGATTGGGTGGCATCTTGGTTCTTCGTTGGGGATTATGATTAAGTTTTTCTCCTTCAAGATCCGAAATGGGTCTCTTTTGGTGTGGGCGAAATCCACACACGTGGTCGGAGGGTCTGCCCCCGATACTCTCTTGGCGTGCGCGCTGTCGAAGGTCTTCTCGACGCGTGGATTGGGTCTCGTGCTGGCTGTCTTGTGATGCGGTGCACCCGGTGTGGTTTCAGCCTAAGAGGAAGATGCGACCCCGGGCGAGGCAACGGGTGCATCCCCGGGTGAGAGAGATTATGACTCCTGATGATGGCGTTTTGGTCCCTGATGAGGAATCTTCAGCCCTTGGTGATGGTATTTCGGCCCTTGGTGAGGATACTCCAGCTCCCGTCGATGACGCTGTGGCTGTTGTTGTCAATAACTTGTCCTTTTCCAGAGGTTTGCTCGCGTGTTGTTGCGGTGTCTAGGATGTGCACTCGTTGGTGTTTCACCTCTTCAACAGTATCCTCCTCCGCCCGTGCTGCCCTGGATTTGCGCACGTTGGCCTCTCGTCTCAGCGACAGTGGCCTCCTCAGGCGTGGTGTTCCTGCTTTTTTCTATGCACCTGTTCTTGGCCACCAAGTATTCCGACGTGCCTCTGTACACAATCGTTGTGAACCTGTCGGCGTAGGGTTGAAAACCCTTCCGACGTTGCCTGTCGCCGGTCCCTTTATGGCGTTGGTGAGGTTGCCCCCGTTGTTGAGAACATAATTCCCCATAATGATAGGTGGTACTTGACCAAGCGGTCTTGTTTGATACCCGCAGTTAGTAATCCGAACCGAATGCGCAGGACGTATAGCAGAGCTCCGTGATGAAGTTGTCGTCGTGCAGTTGCTTGAGGGTCCCGAGACTTTTCCGATTCACACTCCGTCGTGAACCGACGTACAGCAGAACTCCAAACTTCACAGCAGTATTGCAATTAAGTTGTATCAATGAGGTTTCTTTAGTACGTTGCTTGAGGGTCCTGAGACTTTTAGACCCACTCATTGTTCCGCGGCCAAACCGCGGCCAACAACCGAGCACTCAATTTGGAATCGTGAAGATGTTTCTGTCGTACAGCAGTTACTCTATGCTTTGTTCGAGATTTTTGGGGTCCGCGTCAAACGAAAGACGCAGCAGGGGTGACTTGTGTACACCAACTCAGTATAGCTCTGGAAGCCCCTCACACAGGCTCCAGCAGTCAAAATTACGCAATGCAGCAGTTGTTGGCCCCGCACGACCTAGACCCACGCAGTTGTACCAGTATGTATGGTGCACAGTGCTGTACCAGGGGGGTGTGTGTTCTTCACATTAAACTGTTCTTCTACTCGTCGACATCCAGCATTCCCAGTGTCCGTGCTGCTTTTTCACACCCTAGAGAGATACAAGCTCTGTGGTCACAAACTACGACACAGAGATAACACATCGTAATGCATTAGCCTACGCATTAACATGCCCTCGCACTGGGTACGACAAGCACAACATACATACATACGCCAGCAACCAAAATGCATCGTAAAGAGAGAAACAACGAAATAAACCAAAACAAAACAAACATGAATGAATAAAAAAAGTGGAGCCACAGTTCGGAAGATAGAAACGAACCCCGAGCATGAGCCAAAATGGACATGCAAAAAGGAAAGAAAGAAAGGGCAAAAGAGGGAAAAACGCCCCGGAGAAAACAGTACCAGAAGCAAGACTGGGAGGGCCAAATAAGACAAGCTCGTCACCCACCCACAATGCAAGACTTCTTTTATAAGGATAAGAGGCAGGATACAGCAATACAGCAGTAGTGTACTGTAGTACCAGCAGGATACGGCAGGCAGTGCCGCGGGAGTCAGCAGTTTACCGATACGAATAGGATACAACACACGGTACTGCTGTTGTAGTATCAGCAAGATACAGGTAGGTGTACAGTATTCTCAGCGATGCTATACTGCGAGAATAGCTACTCGCATGAACGGTAATTGGGATCCCCGAACAAAACGTACGTACGTGTGTTGGATCGTAGTTTGCTCGAGATACGAGTCACGAGCCGTTTTGCTTCGATCACGATTCCTTCGTGATTTAGAGAGTCAGCGCTTCGAACCGAAGTTGCTCTCTTGTAGCTTTCGCTCGGGCTTACCAAGTCTTATGGTCCACAGTCAAATGCATGGCGCTAAGCAAAGCCCCTAGCCTACAGCAGCAGTGCTATGATTGCCTTTGGGGTTGCTATTGAAGCAGGGTTAAGCTAAAAACTCGAGCGATAGGTTTGGGTTTTTGTCGGAGTCTCCACGATGTACGGAAGGCTCCTTGCGAAGTCAAGGTTCCTTCAACAGACGGAGGAGCCGTCGGCAATTACTTCTATACAGCTGTTGCTTGGGGGTTCCAAGGCTGACGATTCACGGTATGAACTACGCTACATAGAGCTCCTAATCTCAGATATAGGGTGGCTTTATCCGTAGACGAGGTAACGGCCTCGACAAACTAAGTAACGGATAGAGCAGGGTTTATTGGTAAAGAGAATGTGGCATGTCGGTATCGGGAACTGGGATAGAGCAAGTTCGGTTGGAAGGGAATGGCCCGCTTTTAGCCCTTCCAAGCAAGGCATCGGGCGTAGGTCAGCATCTCCACGCCGGGCACGAGCAAGGACGAGGTCCTGTGACGAGCACGGGCAGACGTGAGGTAGTCGCTGGCTTGTCGATTCAAGCCAGGAATTTGTGCCTTCTTCTTCTCTGCCTCCCGTCTCTACTCCTGCCCCGTTGGGACCACGAGCGGAGCGCGGGTGGCGAGCTGACGCGACTTCGGTGACCAGGGGAGATCTGTTGCGAGGGCTGGATTCAGCGAGTCCCAGACAAGCAACACGGTGTGTTCGGATGCGTGGGGATTGTCGACTGACGATAAGGTGCTATCTAACGATAGGCGAAAAAATGATGCGTGGAGCGGCGATCGCGTCCCAGTAACGGGAGGCGGGTCGTGTAGAGAGAGAAAAAAAGGGACCCGTACTCGTACGGGTTGGGCACACGTACACACGAGAGCACGACTATATACGCGGTTGTACGTATGAGAGGCAGAGCGACGCAGATTTCACTCATACTAATGTATGTCTCGAGGTGCATACGTTCACAACGAAAACACGCTATGATACATTACTGGAGGCGACAGGGAGGACTTGTTGTGGAGACAACGGTCTAGTCTGTGTATAATGAAAAGTCTTGTTGGTTTGGGCGCAAAGCCCACGAATGCACCTGATACCACCCAGTTGAGCCTGTGGGAACGTACGTCCCAGTACGCCTGACGTGTTGTACGTACGAAGGCTGTGTACCAGTTTGTTTATTTCAAAAATTTATGAAAAATGATGAAATACGTCAGATGTGAGTTCGACTGATTGCATGATGGATACCTGTTCAGCTTGGCAAGCTGCGTAATACGTTTCGCCTTCGTCGACGTTTTTTATCGAATTTTACAAATGATAAAATACGCCGTTCGCGCGAATTTGGTACGTATGTATTTTCTTGTCAAGGAGAGTCCAGTGACGTCTATAATAATACCCTGGATGCTACCCGGGTCTACAGGACACTTTGCACAACCATGCTACGCACTGATACTATACCAATAATAGTTTAACCTGATGGAAAGGCGTACGCTGTGAGCACGACCGATTGAATGGTCGGTGGTTCACCAGGTCGTTTCGTCCGCTTGGCTGCGAGTGGTCACTGATATACACGAGCCAATTACAAGCTCTAGGCATAATACTCCCGGAAACACGTCGAAGAATTGCCCACTATTTCAAGAACGGTAGGAATGAGGAGCGGGACAGACGCCTTCAAGCGGTCAAACTCCTAACTGCATTAAGCTACTGCGTTGGCAGTTCTTCTCTTTTTGCTATGTTCCTGCAATCAATTGTCATTGGTTAGATCGATTTGTATTTCCAGCGATTTGTGTCAGCACATAAACCTTTTTTGGCTTATGGGCAAGTATCTTGGTTGGTGGGTGTGATTGAAAACTGGTATAATTTACACAGCAGTGTTGTTGTTGTTGTTGTTGTTGTTGTTGTTGTTGTCTTCACATTAAATCGTCCTTTCTACCCAACTTCATCAGTAC
>JBBMHQ010075199.1:0-12388 GCA_037834295.1 Postelsia palmaeformis
TTCCACGCCTTCTCCCTCGAATTCCTGTCGGAATCGCTTGAGCCCCGGTCGCAATGCCAGGCAGAACATTGCCGGTCACATGGGGTCCCCTTGCTGGATTGTACAAGCGTTTGTCATGCTCCAGCAGTAGTAGTAGTACTTAAAGTAGTGATAGAGAGATTGGTCAAGGGAGAAGAGAGTACCATCAGCACCAAGTCACCTGTCTTGCACTTCCCAAAAAAACAAATTATATAATTGCCAAAAGTCCCGACAACAACGTCTCTGGAAGCACGTCTGCCGCCGTCTTTTCTTCGAGGACTTTTCGTTTTCTGCTCGCTAGCCCCGAATGCTTCCATCAAGTCAAACTTTGACAGACCGGATGCGAGCTCCTTGGTACACTCCCGGGAGTGTGCCAAAGCGACAACACTTTTCGTGTCCTCTTCCTGGCGGACCTTGTCGCTGAAGTTTGAAAGTATGGTTCCAGGTGCTTGAATTTTTGGTTTTTTTTACTGTAGTCAAGTTTTTTTCTGCTGTAGAACGAGTTGGAGGAACCCCAGAAAAAGTCGTATCGAGTACGTTCCTCTTCCTCGTGGTTTTTTGTTCTACAGCAAAAGAAAATACTTGACGACAGTACAAGAAACCGAAAATTCAAGCGCCTGGAACCACATTTTCAAACTTCAGCGACAAGGTCCGCCCCGAAGGAGGACACGAAAAATGCTGTCGCTTTGGCACACTCCCGGGAGTGCACCAAGGAGCTCATATCCGGTCTGTCAAATTTTGGCTTGATGGAAGTGTTCGGAGCTAGAGCAGGAAACGAAAAGTCCTCGTGAAAAAAACGGCGGCAGACGTGCTTCCAGAGACGTTGTTGTCGGGACTTTTTCTTGTGTTTTGTGGGTAGTGCAACACAGGTAAGGTTGTAGTTCGTACGGGGCCTGCTTCTTCTACCCGTACTACATGTATCTGCGTAGTAGTGGTAGCGGCGAAAAGTATCAATACAGCAGCAAGCAGTAGTCAACCCATGGTAACGCGTGCATGTAGTGGTGTGATGATATCGTGTACACCAGTATAATAGTTACAAAGCGATGCGATACGTATCAGTATGAGCGCACCTGACGTTACTCACTGAAACGTCTCTGGGGTATGCGGTAGCTTAATACCTGGTATATTTTAGGGTTTCGTATTATGCGTCGAGGCATTATTTGGTATGTCTCGTGGCTAAAGGGGTGGAGCTACTCCTCTGGGAGCAGTCCACCTGTCTGTGTTGCACTGCCCACTAAACACAAAAAAAGTCTTGACAATAGAACATCTCTGGAAGCACGTCTGCCGCCGTTTTTTCACGAGGAATTTTCGTTTTCTGCACTTTAGTTCCGAACACTTCCATCGAGCCATAGTTCGGCAGACCGGATATGAGCTCCTTGGTGCACTCCCGGGAGTGTGCCGAAGCGACAACACTTTCTGGGTCCTCCTTCGGGGTGGACCGTGTCGCTAAAGTTTGAAAGTATGGTTTCAGGCGCTTGAATTTTTTGGTTCCTTGTACTGTAGCCGAGTGTTTTTTTTGCTGTGGGACGAGAAACCACGGGAGAGAGGAACGAAGTCACGAGAAAGAGGATCGAAACCACAAGAAAGAGGAACGTACTTGATACGACTTCTTCTGAGTTCCTCCTGCTCGTTCTACAGCAGAAAAAAAACTTGACTACCGTACAAGGAACCGAATATTCAAGCTCCTGGAACCACATTTTCAAACTTCAGCGACAAGGTCCGCCCACAATGAGGACACGAAAAGTGCCGTCGCTTTGGCACACTCACGTGGATGCATCAAGGAGCTCATATCCGGTCTGCCATTTTTGTCTTGATGGAAGTGTTCGGAGCTAGAGCAGAAAACCAAAAGTCCTCGTAAGAAAACGGCGGCAGACGTGCTTCCAGAGACGTTTTTGTTGTCGGGACTTTTGTCAATTATATCAGCTCTTTTTCGTGGAGAGTGCAACACAGGTGAGTCGGGCTTTGATGATAACGATACTGCCTGTATTTATTTAGGTGGTGCAGCCGGTGACAATCTTGGTGCGGCTAACCTCCTATGTGTGGTTCATGTGGTGGGGTCTCTGTCTGGCAGGACGGTATTGGCCCAACCTGGTGTGTGTTGTATTTGGTTTATCAAACTATAGAGGCACTTAATTATATATCACTCCCTAAGCGTGCTCGGTTGGTACATCCCTGGCCTGTCAGAGCTCTTAATTCGAAACCGCCTCCCTTCATTATTCGCCGGACTTTCCCAGTGGTTCTCTGTTCTCTCCAACACTCTTGGCCCTCTCGGTCCTTTCTTGCTTTTTTCTTTCTTCGTTTCGTGTGCGTGCGTGTACTCCGAGTGCGGCACCGCAAGCGATCCCGTCGCAGGTGCCAGCGAATGCTGATCGTAGTTGCTGACCAGCGAGCTAAGCACGTTGCCATGCAGAGTCCGGGCGACAAGAGTAAAGGTGTGATACAGAGGTCAATTGAATTTCAGAGGAATCTGTGCTGAGCGCTCGATCTGATCTGTTTGAATGCTGAGCAGGCAGGGGTTTTCGCTAGCCATATTTATTTTCCCAGTTTTTTTACAGTATTTTCCTGATCGAGAGACCTTAATATTCCTTAGAAAGACCCGTTCGTGGTGTCTTGTGGCTGCGTATGTGGACGGAAGAATTACTTTGGGACCATGTCGGAGGGCATGGCAAGCGTGGTCGGTCAAACAAACGCAGGAGCGAATCGCCAAGATCGGTACTTCTGGTATGTCGTAGCAAAGTGTGACATTACCCGGGATGTTGCACCCTCGGTGGTATGTTCGCAGCTTGCAAACACGTGCGTCCATCATGTACAGCAAGTAGTGGAACGGTAGCGTGTGATTGCGGGAATATTCTACCTGACGCAAGTATACATACAGGAGTATCGGCCTGCTATTACTGACGAGAACCTAAAATATCGGTCTGAGGCCGAGGGCCTTGTTTTGTGACCACCACGAGAGCACGCTGTTTCTCAGCTATCATAAAATATTTAGTATGAAGCCGGCCGCCTAGCCTTTTTTCTTACGATGATTTTCGTTGTTTTTTTCAAGACTGACTTTCTTCCTGACGCGTTCCTTCTAGCGGGCCGGTGCTGTTGTACCCTCGTACGTTTGCCTGGTACGAGAACTGGCACGATTTATAGTCAAATATGAAGAGCCAGCAGCGGTGCGGATACAGCAGCAGTGTTCGCGCATCAGTGGTTGTACGACCTTTCAAGTGCTCGTACAGGGGCATGAGAGCACTCGTGGATTTGATGTCGAACTGGTACCGGTCGGTCCAATGTAGCTCAACTACCTATCGTGGTACAATTTTATGGTCGCGTTTCGGGGGGTCGCGCGCGGACGTTTGTTGAAGGTCAATCACAGGGCAGGGGCCGAAATTGCCCCAAACTCTGCTGTTCGGCTATTAGTGGTATGTTGCTTCCCCCGGCATGTTCCGTGTCGGTCATTCGTGGGAGGTTGTGTCGCGCCGGTTAATCGTCGGTGCACTCGTGCATATTGCGTAAGTCGTTTTTTCCGCGGAAGTTTTTTTCAAGAGAAGTTTCGTGGCATCCGTGGGTACACCGTCGGTACTCGTTTCTTCGTCTGCGTAGCACCCGTCCACATAAAGGGTGGTGTGCTGTCGCAGTGTATGCGCCGCCGTCTGCGAAGCAGTTGTCGAATCTTGTGGACTTCCTCGTCCATGTTTCGTGTGACGTTCATCCGGGGAAGCCCGTGCCACAAGTTGGACCGTATGCTACTGTGGTGCGTACGTCTGTTTCAGCGAAGCAGTGCCGCAAGCCTTTGGCTCCCCGTCCATGTTTCGTGTGCTGTTCATCCGGGGAAGCATGTGTCACAAGTTGGGCTGTGTGCCGTTGTAGAATGTGCTTCTGCTCGAGCGCTACGCGTCCATGTTTCGTTCGCGGTTCATCCCGGGGAGCGTGTGCCACAAGTTGGACCCTGTGCTATTGCAGTGCGTATGTCGGTTTCAGCGAAGCAGGCGTCGCAACTCTTCGCCTCACCCGTCCAGGTCTCGTGTGCCGTTCATCCGGGGGAGCATGTGTCCCAAGTCGGACTGTGTGCTGTTGCTGAATGTGCACCTGCTCCAGCGCTAAAGATGTCGCGACTCGTCGGCTCCCTCGTGCATGTTTTGTTTGCTGTTTATCCGAGGAAAATTGGTTTTAGCAATATGTTTGGTGACCTCCGTGGGTACACAGCGTATCGCCGTGCGTACGTCTGTTTTAATGAACCAAAGTGCCTTTCATCCAGGGAAGCATGCGTCATAAGTTGGACTGCTGTGCTGTTGCAGCATGTGCATCCGCTCCAGCGCTACAGGTGTCGTGACCCGTCGGCCTCCTCGTGCATGTTTTGTTCGCTGTTTGTTCGGGGAAAGTTTTTCGCGATATGTTCGGTGGCCTCCGTGGGTACACCGCCTGACGCTGTGCGTACGTTGGTTTCAGTGAAGCAGATGTCGCAACTCTTTGGCTCCCCGTTCATGTTTCGTGTGCCGTTCATCTGGGGAAGCGTGTGTCGCAAGTTGGACCGTGTGCTGTTGCAGCATGCGCTTGTACGCCGTGCGTACGCCTGTTTCAATAAAGAAGAGTACCGTTCATCCGGGGAAGCGTATGCCACAAGTTGGACTGTATGCTGTTGCAGCATGTGCACCTGCATCAGCGCTACAGGTATTGCGACTCGTCGGTTTCCTCGTGCTGTTTTCGTTCGCCGTTTATTCGGGGGACATTTTTCGCGATATGTTTGGTGGCCTCCGTGGGTACACCGCGTATCGCCGCCGAAGCGAAATGCGTCGGCTCTCGTTTCTTCGTATGCGTAGCACGCGTCCACAGGGGGGACGTATGACGTCGCAGTGTGTGCGCGTGCTTCAACAATGTCTTGTTGGCGTCCTTGCCCATGTTTCGTGTGGCGTTCATCCACGCAAGCGTGTGCCACAAGTTAGACCGTGTGCCGTTGCAGTGTGTGGGTGTGCTCCAGAGCTGCAGATGTCGCAACTTCCTCGCGTTTGCTGTGTCTGTTATTCGTTCGGGGAAGCATGTGTCACAAGTTGGACTGTGTGCCGATGCAGTGTGCGCATCTGTTTTAGCGCCGCAGGCGTCGCAACTCGTCGGCTCCCTCGTGCATGTCCGTGTGCCATTCATCACGGGGGGGGTTTCGCAAGGCGTTTCGTTGTGTCCGTGGGTGTGCCCTGTATCTCCACCGTCGCGGATTACATGGGTGCCTGTCTCTCAGTGTGCGTAACAGCCGTATAGATTGGAGGACGTTGTGCTGTTGCAGTGTGGGCGTCTGCTTCAGCAAAGCAGGTGTCGAACTTTGTTGTTTTCACGTATGCGTTGCACCGGTCCACAGGGGAAGGCAGTGTCCTGTTGCAGTGTGCATCTGCTTCAGCGAAGAAGGTGTCGTAACTGGCCGGCTTCCTTGTGCCTGTTCGTTTGTCGTTCATCCGGAGAAGTTGTTTCGCGGGACGCTTCGTGGTTTCCGTGTGTGCTACGTGGTACCTGTCCACAGAAGGGGGCGTTGTCCTGCTGCTGTGTGTACGTCTGCTTCAGCTAAGCATGTGTCGTTAATCTTCGACTTCCTCTTCCATGTTTCGTGTGGAGTTCATCCGAGAAAGTGTGAGCCACACGTTGGACTGTGTGCTGTTGCAGTGAGTGCACCAGCTTCAGCGCCGCAGGTGTCGCAACTCGTCGCTTCCTCGCGCATGTTCGTCAGCCGTTCTTCTGGGGCAAATGTTTGCGTTACTCTCCGTGGTGTCCGCGAGTGCGCTGCGTATCTCCGCCGAAGCGGACTGCGTGGGTCCTTGTTTATTTGTAAGCGTAGCAGCCGTCTACAGGGGGGAGTGTACCGTTGCAGTGTGTGCGGATAATTCGGCGAAGGAGGTCTCGAATCTTGTTGCCTTCATCGTCCTTACGTCGCGTGTCGTTCATCTGGGGAAGCATGAGCCACACGTCGCATTGTGGGCTGTTGCAGTGCGTTTGCGCAGCATCCGTCCACGGGGGGGACAGTGCGTTTTTTCTGTTTTTAGTCAGTCAGTGATTTTTGTCCTGATTCGCGAGCACTCTGAGGCGATGTTTATCCCAGGCGTTTTACATTTATTTGTTTTTTCACCTGGTTACTTTTTCCCCTTGAGTGTTGCGAATTGGGCTGTTTATCTCGTCCATGTGCGACGGCCTGATGTTGACCTCAGTCGCGGAACCGTTCAATATGCAGCGCTGTGCAGCCCTAGTTGAAATTCGGTCTCGTTGTTTGGAGGGTGACCTGCTTTGAAAAGGGGCAGTGTCTACGTGTGTTCGGATGTGGGTTTGTTGCGTCGGTGGCGACACCACCTTCGCACGTTTGTCTTTGTGTCTTGTTACTACCTTTTTTCCTCTCCCCGGACCCCTCGTTACGTTTTGCGTCGGCAGTGGCAGGTGCTTTGTGTGGACCCAGCTTCAACCACAAACAACCCAGCGACGAGTGGTTGCGTTGGCGGGAGTGTGCGCGCGGAGGAATATGCTCGACACTCCCTGGAGATTAGTGGCGCAACAAACTCCCCGCGAGGGGAAGCTGTACCCGGAGGGGTTGCAGCCCGGCGGTCGATGGGTGCGGTTTGCCACGGGGCAGGATGCCAACTGGGTAGCGAACGGAATATGGCCCAGGAGGATCGTGATATTGGGATCCTGCCGGGCCTGGGTGGAAGCTGGTTGATCCACATAATAATCAAGATAGACAGACGTAGCCAAATGTATATTCCGGTCGTGCAGCGTGTCCGTGTGTGTCAAGTGTAAATAGTATGGAGGAGTTGGGTCATCATGCGTGCTCTCCATTGTATAACAACAAGGGGGGGGGGGAGAGGCGCTAGCATGAGTTCGTAAATCGGGTCAATCCCTTTTGTTGGAGGCTGGCGTCGAGCGTTCGACATTGTTAGTTGGGATGGAAGTTGACTCGAGTTTACGGATGCTAGCGTGAGGATGCTGTTGAAGCAGCCTGAGGGGCTTGTTCTTCTCTCCGCCCCCCTTGTCTCCGAGCGAGAGGGGTGCGCAATAATATGATAGAACTTCGAAAGCAAAGTGCAAAGCATAGTATGATTGAGGCACGAAAAAAATCGAGTTTTGCACCTATGGAAGAAGTTTGAGCAACCAATCAAATCAATGCGGGTTCAATGTAAGTAGCAATTGGAAAGCCTGGAAACACACCTTGTTTTGTTCGTAGCTGCTGACTAGCGAGCGAAGTACGTTGCCATGCAGATTCAGAGCTACAAGAGTAAAGGTGTGATACATATCAGCTTGAATTTCCACCCACCCGCCCGTGCTTTTGAGGGAGTCAGTGGAGGGGAAGTTGAACGGTCGCAGAAACGTTGTGGTGTGTTCGTTTTTGTGTGTTTGACGTACCTAGTGGGCGCTCTGTGTGCGTCTGGGTGTCGTATATTGGGCAGGTTCGCGGTGGTGGCTAGCCGTTTGTGCTGTTTTGGTTCAGATGCACGGCATGCCGTTTTAATGTGTCATAGATAATGGATACGTACATCTTTCTCCTTGATATGAGGGTGTGTTTGAAAGTATTATTATATTTTCGGGACTGAGCCCGGTAGTGCATCAGCTAGCTGACTGGATGATGCAGAAGAGCGCTGCTTTAATTCTTTCAGACACACTTTATACGTATGTCTCTAGGCTGGGGGTACGTGTTTTCTTGTCGGGGAACTGCGTTGTGTAGCGCGGATACCAGTGTGACTTGGGTTCAAAGTTGATGCAACAGTGCTGATTCATCAGCTACTCGAAATTTGGGCGCAATCTGAAACTGTAGGAGAGAGGTGGTGTATCCGTAGTTCAACGTTGGCCGCGAAGTGCAGCTGTGTTGTACCAGGTATGTTGCAGGGAAGGTATTGATGCTTGTTTTTCGCATATACGCGTCTGTGCAGCTGCCAGGTGTATGCGTACGTTGATGTTTGCCTTTGTATTGCATGTGTTTACGAGTCTTGAGGCAGGCTGGCGTCGAGCGTTCGACATTGTCAGTTGGGATGGAAGTTGACTCGAGTTTACGGATGCTAGCGTGAGGATGCTGTTGAAGCAGCCTGAGGGGCTTGTTCTTCTCTCCGCCCCCCTTGTCTCCGAGCGAGAGGGGTGCGCAATAATATGATAGAACTTCGAAAGCAAAGTGCAAAGCATAGTATGATTGAGGCACGAAAAAAATCGAGTTTTGCACCTATGGAAGAAGTTTGAGCAACCAATCAAATCAATGCGGGTTCAATGTAAGTAGCAATTGGAAAGCCTGGAAACACACCTTGTTTTGTTCGTAGCTGCTGACTAGCGAGCGAAGTACGTTGCCATGCAGATTCAGAGCTACAAGAGTAAAGGTGTGATACATATCAGCTTGAATTTCCACCCACCCGCCCGTGCTTTTGAGGGAGTCAGTGGAGGGGAAGTTGAACGGTCGCAGAAACGTTGTGGTGTGTTCGTTTTTGTGTGTTTGACGTACCTAGTGGGCGCTCTGTGTGCGTCTGGGTGTCGTATATTGGGCAGGTTCGCGGTGGTGGCTAGCCGTTTGTGCTGTTTTGGTTCAGATGCACGGCATGCCGTTTTAATGTGTCATAGATAATGGATACGTACATCTTTCTCCTTGATATGAGGGTGTGTTTGAAAGTATTATTATATTTTCGGGACTGAGCCCGGTAGTGCATCAGCTAGCTGACTGGATGATGCAGAAGAGCGCTGCTTTAATTCTTTCAGACACACTTTATACGTATGTCTCTAGGCTGGGGGTACGTGTTTTCTTGTCGGGGAACTGCGTTGTGTAGCGCGGATACCAGTGTGACTTGGGTTCAAAGTTGATGCAACAGTGCTGATTCATCAGCTACTCGAAATTTGGGCGCAATCTGAAACTGTAGGAGAGAGGTGGTGTATCCGTAGTTCAACGTTGGCCGCGAAGTGCAGCTGTGTTGTACCAGGTATGTTGCAGGGAAGGTATTGATGCTTGTTTTTCGCATATACGCGTCTGTGCAGCTGCCAGGTGTATGCGTACGTTGATGTTTGCCTTTGTATTGCATGTGTTTACGAGTCTTGAGGCAGGCTGGCGTCGAGCGTTCGACATTGTCAGTTGGGATGGAAGTTGAGTCGAGTTTACGGATGTTAGCGTAAGCTTCCTGTTGGAGCAGCCTGAGGGGTTTGCCCTTCTCTCCGCCCCCCTTGTCTCCGAGCAAGAGGGGTGCGCAATAATATGACACAACTTCGAAAGAAAAGTGCAAACAGTTTTTTTTTGTGGAGAGTGTAACACAGGTGAGTCGGGTTTTGATGATAACGATACTTCCCGTATTTATTTAAGTGGTGCAGCCGGTAACAATCTTGGTGTGGCTAACCTCCTGTGCGTGGTTCATGTGGTGGGGTCTCTGGCAGGACGGTATTGGCCCAACCTGGTGTGTGTTGTATTTGGTTTATCAAACTATAGAGGCACTTAATTAAATATCACTCCCTGAGCGTGCTCGGTTGGTACATCCCTGGCCTGTAAGAGCTCTTGATTCAAAAGCGCCTCCCTCCATTATTTGCCGGACTTTCCCAGTGGTTCTCTGTTCTCTCCAGCACTCTTGGCCTTCTCGGTCCTTTCTTGCTTTTTTCTCCCTTCGTTTCGTGTGCGTGCGTGTCGCGGGATCAGCGAGTGCCAGCGGGTAAAGGGGGGATTACAAGGGGCGCGGTCGACGCTTTCGTGCCCAAGCGTCGCGTGTGCCTCGAGACACGAAGGACGAAGAATGGGCACGAGTGTTTAACGGTCGTTGTGTAAGATAATATCAAGAGGTGCTCATTTCCGCGACCGGGCTGAAAATCAAAGAGAAAGGTACCCAGGCTGACTAACAACATTGTCGAACTGGCGAACGACGTCCACGGGGAGGACCGGGCTTCATGCGAGGCGGTCGACGGGGCTAACTGTGGCAGAGAGTATGGAACGCTTTACCCGGACTGAATCGATGGCGAGATGGTCGCGAGATGGACGGGCGGCGTACGGGGCTGAAAGAGGAGCTCTGCTGTAAGTTGTTTTTCCATTTTTCGACAGGTGTAAGGTGTTCCAACAGAAAGAGTGTCTGCGCAAAAGAAAATGTGTTAGGATATTCGCTATCTGTCCTCCCGTGAACGACGACTAATCAAAAGCCCTCGTAATTAAAATTGCATAAAAATGACCAAGTTACGCATTTTTGGATAGACTACTATAGAGCCACATCTCTGTGATGTGAGATTCGACCGCTGCATTCTGTGAACCGGAATCTCCCCGAACGCTTTGGACTGGCCAAGCTTGCCCCGAGAGTGACCTTGGGTAATGTCTGCTACCGGAGAGGTTTTGCGACAAGACTTGCCGCCGCTACTGCTGCATGCCTCTGCTCCCTTGTGCTCCTGCAGCAGATAGGTGCTGCTGCACAGCTGCTGCTGCACATCACGGACTGCTGCTACTTGCACAGCGAGTGTAGAGGACCGCAAGAAATATCGCATTTTCACCTACTGTTGGTGCTTGCTGCTGCTTACTGCTTCTGCAGCTCGCTGCCGCTGCTGCAGGGGGTAGGTACTACTGCTGCTTTCACGACGTCTGTTCTGCTCGTTTGGTGCTACAAAAGCGTTGCCGCTGCTGCAAGTGATTTGTTTTCAAATATAAAAATCCAACATTTAGCTGCTTCTCGTATCCGACTATGCGCACGCCGAAAAGTTTTCAATTATGACTATCTTTCAGACGGGAATCCTTGATAACGAAACATTATGCGCAGACACTATAATACCAGGCAGGAAATTACTACTCGAGGTGACGGGGATATTTGTTTTTCTTCAATTTTTCGGTTTCATTTTCATTGTTTTTGCGGTGCTGCTGCACCGTCCTGTGCTTTCTCTTTCGTACAGCATTACATACAGCAAGCATGTCAAAAGAGGGACAGGATTACCCTACCTCGGGTGTGTTCGTACGACCCTACGAACGTATGACATATGAGCGAGCGTAGAGGGCGACGTACGTCCCGTAACCGCACGCGACGCGAAGCGTATGTGGCGTTCGAGCTGATTCCTCCTGAAGTATTGCGGCGGGACTCTTGGCATTATCAAGCCGCCAGTTTGCACGATGAATCATGAGAAAACTATATTCAATCATGGACCTTTGTCCGCTTGGCATGGTAATTTGATGTGTTCTTCCTTTCTGAGCGAGCATAGCGGGCGGCGTAGGCCGCGCGAAGCAAAGCGCCTTGTATACTTTAGCTACCGCTCTTCCTCGACGATAATGGTGTAAACCACGCGTGCAACTCCGTGGACTCGTCCGAGAGCTCCTGTTCTTCAACACGATATCGTCCTCCGGGCCCGTAGGACGCTGAAGGATCATACTGAGAAAGCCGTTACGGACAGCTTGGTGCAACTCCAACGAAAGGAAGAGAAGGGCAGAAAGAAGAGGGGGGAGGCACGGGCCGGACAAGCCGGCGGACGGGGAAAGGACAAAGAGGCCCAGACACTGTGTGCTATGTTGTTTGCTGACAATGCGGGCATAGTATCGCGATCACCTAACGGGTTGGAGAGGATGATGGCGGTGATCGTGACTGCGTGTGCCGCTTTCGACCTCACGGTCTCGGAGGCCAAGACGGAGACAATGTGTCTGCAAACGAAAGATAGGGGTAACGTGCCGTTTACCGCCACCGCAGCCGGTCAAGTCTACAAACAATCGACCGAGTTTGTGTGTTTGGGCGGGGCTATCAGCGCAGATTGGACAAACAGAAGCGTCGAGATAACGCGTCGACTCCAGAAGGCATGGGAGTGTTTCGGGCGGTATAAGATTAAAATCTATGACCGCCCGAGGGTGCGCCTACGCCTGAAGGTGCGGATGTTGAAAGCCGAGGTGATCGGAACGTAACTCGAGGGTGGCGTTACCTGGAGCCCGAGCAAGACTGTTTCCAGTAGGCTACAGGAGGTCCACCACAAGATGCTCCTCCGATGCATCGGCAGGTGAAAACGAAAGCGTGAAGACCACATTCTATCCTATGCTAGCGTGCTTCTCAGGACAAGCTTCGAGAGCGTTGATACGACTGTACGCAGACGTAGGCTATTGTTTGCGGGCTATGTGACACGCATGGGAGAAGAGCGTCTACCGAAGAGGGTGACGTTTGGGGAGGTGGTTTGGGGTAAGGACTACTCCGGAGGACAGGAGTGGGACTGGATGAGGTACCTTGAGGAGAGGCTCAAGGAGTTTGGCACCAAGCTCGAAGGGTGGCGCAAGGCAACACAGAAAGCCAGCAGATGGTTCCAACGGGTCGAGGAAAGGGCGGAGGTTTTCATGCAGATATTGCATAAGGATGAGAAGGAGGCATCGGCAGAACGGCACAGGATGGCTGCAACCACGATCACAACCGTCGATGACAGCGAAGAGCGGGGGGGCGAAAGGAGGACGAGGAGGGACGAG